>OX632358.1:33888175-33950675 GCA_951751655.1 Ophion costatus
CAAACTACAAATAAGTAAATAATTCGATTACCTACAACGGTTTCCTGTTAATTAATTTTCAATTGCTTACGCCTTACTAAAAAAAAGCAATAATGTCTTGAAAATGGTTCACTTTTGCATGAAGGTTGTACTGGGTTATTTGATAGTGGAAAATATGTCTTGCAAGCCGTCCACGGGATCGTGATCAATAACCAGTAGCCCTCTATTCATATATGGGATATAATAATATTAATGTTACAACACCAACAGCAACATTAATATTTCTTATTGTTATTATGGTTGTTAATCTAACGATCGTTGCTATCATCGTTATTTCTCTTTTCACTAATGACAATAATGTTCATTATTATTATTACATCAAAAGGTTTAACCCGGAAACCACGTTCTTTTGTGACAAATAACACTACGTGGTTATTACGCTTGCGCTGTTATAAAGTCTTATTGCCGCGTCGTCGCGCGTGTAACACGACACTCCCCCGTATATGCAGATTGCGCCGTGTGCACGCGCAACCGTAAGTAACCATAACCATTGCGTCGCAAGTGGATTTGCATCATTCGTTAGAGTACGACTAACTTTTGTCTCGAGAGGGCGCGTGCGTGTCTCTTTTCGCAACGCATACCCACCAGCTTGAGAAAAAGAGAAAATTATACTCACGTATGTACGTTGTGCCTTTACAACGCACATGAGGCTTTGGTAATGATATTTTATTTACTTTTGCAACGTTTTCTCGAAGATGAAAGTCTTTATAGCATCACATTGGAATGTCGACTTTTTCTGGTAGGTTGACAATTGAGATGAAAAAAAAATGGAAAACGGAATTGTATTTGAAAAACTGAATCACTACTTGGAAAGAAAATTGTCAGATCCAACGAAATCATCACAGTGTAGGATTTAAAAAAAATCGATGCTTTTGTTGCACTATCAGATTTGTTTGGGTAGACTTTGTAAGTCAAAGTTTTCATCGAAATCAATACGGTTTGAAGATTACTTTAAGAACATGTTTTCCTTCCGTATGACCCCAACTTCGACAAAAAATTGAATATTGCAGCAAAAGGGTATAATTTTTGCCATTATTTTATAACCTTTTTGTGCCATAAAAAGATATACTTTGAACAATGATATTCCCCCAAATTTGGGTTCATACCGAGCGTAATTGTATATAGGATTTTTCAATTGGCGCAGGTATATGTGTTTTGTCGGCGTCTGTCTAATCTGTTGTTTATTTAGTCACTGATGCCAAATAATCATGGCAAGTGACACGATTGAACAGCGCATCCAAATGATAAAACTTTATGTTCAAAATGAGTGTTCGTTAGTGCAAACGTTGCGCTCATTTTAAGGCAGACGCGGTGGCCCTTCGCAGTCGACTCTCGACGGGGGTGTCATTGGTCCGCACTTTTTTGAAAACGACGTTGGTGAGGCCGTCACCGTCAACGGCGAATGCTACAGAACGATGATAACCGATTTCTTGTGGCCCAAATTGAACGATATGGACGTAGACGAGATGTGGTTCCAGCAGGATAGCACAATGTGCATCCAGCAGGATGCACATTCTGCATGAACGATTTGAGGGTATGATTATCTCTCGCAAAGGTGATATTAATTGGCCACCAAATTCGTGCGATTTGACTCCGCTAGACTGTTTCTTGTGGAGTTTCTTGAAGTCGCAGGTCTATGCCAATGAGCCGCAATCGACGGATACTCTTAAAGTCGACATAATCCAGGTCATCGTTCAAACTCAGCCGGATCTATGCGGCAGAATCATTGAAAATTGGACCACTCGGATCCGTGCCACCGTGAGAAGCCGCGGCGGACATTTGAACGATGTTATACTCCATACACAATGGCATACATAGGCCTTTCAGATAAAAAAATAATTTCGTTAATACCTCACCCACAGTTTGTTTTCTTCCATTTCAACATCTACCTTCCCTTATTGAAAAACCCTGTACAAAAACTATCACTTTGTGAAATTATAGGTTCGAAACTTTTTTCTAACCTATAAAAACGCCTTAGAAAAATATGACCGAAAACAAATCCAGATCAGTGACGAAATATTTATATTTCTTACTGGTTAATCAGCGAGTAGTTTTCCTACCAATTTATGAAATAATAAAAGATTCTTTTTTTCGAGTAATCTAAACTGATTTCTCGCCTTCATCCCTTAAAAAATGGAGCAAGTTTCGAGAAGCGATTTCGCGTGAATGCAGCTCGTGCCTATACGGATGCGATACACGTGTAGCTGGCGCCGTATATATGCCACTGCCCTCGTGAATAGTGCACGTGTACGTGCATGCTTTTGCACGTAAGCCAAACATGCATATGTGCAGAGGGCATACACTCCATATGTACACACCCACACACAATATATATATATATATATATATATATATATATATATATATAAATAGACATGCACTGGCCAGTTGCTGAATAGGTTTTCGCAGTGAAACGGGCAGCGAGTGCAGTATTTTTCTTTTCTATTTTTATTTTTCCCTTTTCGTTCGTTCAGGCCGGACGCTTTAATTTTTCCCCGCGCAGGTCGTACGGTTGTCTCGATACGGGTCGGATACTACGGGCTTTATAACGGGGTTTCGTCGGTGCTTTTGGTCACTGCTCTAGAGCCGTATAGCAGTGATAGAGCTACGAAGGAAATATACGTACGGCGCCTGGATATATCTATACGGAGAAAGGTGAGTTCGAGGACATACGACCTCGACGACCGTCCTCGCAGCAGCCCATTGTCCCTGCGCCCAGCATTACGTAAACCCCAATGGGGGCTGTTTCAAGGACCGTCCTGTGTCCAAATTCAGCGATTGGGTTGAAAACATTCAAAGGACCGGTATCAAAAGAGCCGGATGTCCCGATAGCCACCGGTCCGTAGGTAGAACGGGTGCGAAATGTCCTTTAGCTGCACACGCACACGGCAGACGATGACCGGGAGGGACGGAGACAGGGAGAAAGGGCCATGGACACCGAGGGGGAGAGATAGAACGAAGTGGGCAGAGAGTGAGAGTTCGCTGACGTTAATGGTAGCATACTAGCGGTAGCAGAAGAGGTAGATCGCCGGGAGGGTGAAGTCATGTGTATATGTGTATGTGGTGCATATACATCCGAGTGGAAATACAGAGAGAGGGAGGGAGAGAGAGAGAGAGAGGGAGAGAGAGAGAGAGTACGAGAAAGTGTGGGTGTTCTGTTCGCCGGACAAACGGCACAGGAGGTAGACGAATCACCCGTCGCGAATGATTTTCCAGTTGGTTGGGTGTACACCCATTTGCCCACGAGCGTTTTCAGTAAAGGCTTCTCTCTCTCTCTTCCTTTTTCTCTCACCCTTACTCACCCTTCATTTCTCTCTCTCTCCCTCTCTCTCTCTCTCTCTCTCTCTCTCTCTCTCTCTCTCTCTCTCTCTCTCTCTCTCTCCCTCCCTCTCTCTCTCTCTCTCTGTCTCTCTCTTTTGACCATTCGGTCGAATATTCACGCGTTTTCCCGCGCTACATACACCCCCGAGTGCTGCGTACGATACTATATGCTCTCACGGGTTACATAAGGCTGCACATGGAGTATTCCGTGCCGAATCGAAATCGCGCAGACCTGTCGCACACCCTGGAACATTTTACGTCGTCACCGGTATAGGCGTAATATGGTGCGGGAGAAGACAGCCTTTTTCTCTGCCATTTACACAGTTGGGATTGTTCTGAGTGAGGGATAAGCGGACCTACTTAAAGCTCACACGATACATCTTGGATTTACGGGCGTATGTGGGGAAATATGCATTTGCGTAGGTGTATTCGCTAGCTCTGCGAATGTACTCGAGGTGTCTCTGTAGCCGGCGGAAACTGTAGCCAAATTGTCATCCTTTCAACCAGCCGTTCCTGTGGGGACACGGAACGGAAGACAACCAAACTCAAAGGGAAACGAACGGAGGAAGACACCCGGGGGTGGAGAGGTGGAGTTGCGGTGGAGAAAGAGAGGAGTATTAGTGTTGACGATTTTTGACCATGTTGCCTCGGAAGGGAGAGAATAGTGGAAAGTATTTAGTATATTGTGTAAATAAGTATATGATGGAAAGTTCGGGGCGAGTTGCTTTGGTCATTATATATAGTTCATTTGTTCATTATATATACATAGTTCAATTAGAATTGGCTTGGAGTTTTCTAAATATGATTTTTTGGGGATTTATAGCCTGGGAATTTTGCTTTAATTTGCAAGAAAGATTTTGGGAAAATTCCAAAAATTGACCGAGTTATGGCGGTTTTTGTGAAAGGTCAGCTATCACAACGCTACGACGGACCGTTCCGCTGCGATTTATCGTTTTCTTGCGCTTTTGTCGAAACTGTGTTTTATGCAACGGCTTAAGTAGCTTAAAATCGAAAGATTTTATAATTTGTTTATCCATTTGTTGATAACTGATTATTACTGTTTTTTTTGTCGAAAAGTGAACTTTTTTCGACAGGTTGTAGAATGTTTCTCGCGAAACCTTTGCCGATGTCTGAATGGCATGCGATTGCATGGCAAATAAATAAAGAAAATCTAATACTAAAAAGTATAAAATAAAATAAACGTAAAGCAAGCTTTTATTTAGAAGGTACTACACTGAAAGGTAAAAAATCATGTTCAGTAGAATCATGTTCAAAAAAATTCAGTAAAATACCCATCATAGGTGCAAATACTTGAAAGGCACATAAACGTAGATATTGTTAAAATATCAAACATACATTTTAGAAGCTTGAGGCTTTTCTTCAGAATTTAAAAAATAGTATTAGTACTTATGACGTTTGACGCCTCAAGCTTTTCAAATTTGTATTTCATATTTAAAAATATCTACGTTTATGTGCCTTCTAAGGAGGAATATACCTTTGTGAGGGCAAAAACAAGGGTCATTTTTGACAATTTATTGAAGCAAAACAAAACAATATTTTTAAATTCGGTTTTTTATACGTGTCAGTACAAGTCTTAAAGTAAAAGAAATTAAAAAAAAAAATTATTTTGAAAAAAAATGGCGGTGCAGTAGTCGATGAAAGAAAACTCCTTTTTTTCATAGTCCTCTACGGGCGTATTCGCACAGGTCATAATTATCAAGCTCGAACAAAAAAAGAAAACTATTTTGAAAGTAGATGTGACAAACTAGTCCAGTACGTAGGGGTTTTTCAAAATATTGATTTATAAAAAAATGGCGTTAATATGAAACAAAACATTTCGTAAAAAAAAGCGGTCGAATATCGATCATACATTTTTTAAATTTCAACTTATCGAAAAAACCCCACGTACTGGAGTAAAAAATATTGTCAAGAAGCTACAGTTAAAATTTCAAGTCAATCGATTGAAAACTTAAGCCGCTACGCATACGTAGCGCCTTAAGTTTAAGTCTAAGTCTAAAAACATACTTTCGAGAAAAACGCGTTTAAAGCCATTTTATTTCAAAATAATTTTTAAAAAATTCTCATACCTTAAATTTTTTCTTTTACTTTAAATTTCTTTTACTTTAAAGTAAAAGAAATTTTATTTTTAATTTCCTTTTAATTCTTTTTGTTAAAAAATTCAAAAACTTTTTCTAAACCGAATTTAAAATGGTCAAAAATGACCCTTGGTTTTGCCCTCACAAAGGTAGATTCTACCTCAAGCACTAGCACCTATGATGAGTAACTAAGGAAAGGAATTTTTTGTAGTTATACTGTTTTGATTTTCAATTTGACTGAACATTGTTTTCTACTTATTAGTATAGCACCTTTTAAATAAAAGCTTGATTTTGAAAAGTTTTTTTTTACGTTTATTTTATTTTATACTTTTTAGTATTAGAATTTGTCTAGTTGTTTGCCATGCCAGACCCCCATGCCATCCAGACATCGGCGTCGTCAAAAACCTTGCCTTAGGTTACAAACGTTTCGCGAGAAACTTTATAATAGTGTAATTATAAATGGTGCTCAAGTCAAAAAAGTTAATGAGCCCAAACTCGATCGTCCTAACATTTGCCATTAGGAAATTTCAGTTCTCACCTCCCACCACCATTTTCAGACTCTCGTTATCACGTGTAATGAAAAGTGCTTACGATAACAAAACAAATGACATACACTCGACTGTCCTAGTATATACTATAAAAGAGTTGCATTGGCCACCGCCCATCTTCAACATCAGACCAGCTCCATGGTACCACATTATTGCATTGCCACCGAAGTTACGTAGGTATGCCAAGTTTTAGCTCAATCGGATTCAGCCAGGTGCTTGGAAAATGGATTACAAATTTTGAACCGTAAAGAAAGACATACGAACGCAACAAGTCAAGGGGCCAGTCCACTTTGAAAATAAAAAAAATCGATTTTCTTTACTGTTTTCGAAAGTACATACATTCAGAAATATTGGATTTTGTACGGTGCAGGAATTGCCGATTGAGTTTAGGTAAGAGTTTTTCATAGTATAAACTTCGAACGCGTTTTGCTCGAAACAACGTTTTCAAAATCTAGTTCCATCGTATCTCTAAAACTAATACCCCGATTCTCTTGAAATTTGAACCACATATTGTAAACACGATTCGCAACAAGATGACCCTCGATGGTTTTAAAATTTTGATTTTCACTCTTTTTTTTACGAAAAACTGCGAAGAAACGCGTTTTTTTACTTTTTTCGTTTTTCATCTGCCATTTTTTAATTTTTTGACAAAACTTTATATTCGAGGGTCATTTTGTCGCTGGTGTCATACTGAATCTAATGGACTTTGATTTTTTTGTTTCCGACAAGCCGTTGCCGAGTTGTGATGGAGCAACCTAGCCCACCTATTTTTGAGGCGTTACGTTAAACTATAGTTTTTGCACTTAAAAATGAATTAAAATGAATACAAATTAAAAAAAAATGTATTTCAAGACTTTATTTATCAAGCCCAACAACTTTAATATTCATACCTTTTATAAAATTCTCAAAAAATCACGAAAACAGTCTTTTTTTCGCGGCTCCAAAGTGGACTGGCCCCTTAAATGAAAGCTTGTTAAAAGAGGAAGGTTGACTTTGAAGACATTCGACTTTAAGGCAGTTCTTCAAAACAGACAGTTGGGCTGATAGTCAATATGATATAGCGGATTCAAAATGTTTTTTCGCCATACATGCATTTGCTTCTATATGTCCGCGAGGGTACGCTGCATACGTACGTGTATGTACATATATAAACGTTCTTGCACTTACCATCCCCGTACATACAGTATGTCGTGACCACTTTGGTTTGTTCGCTGCTGCTCACCTGTGTTAATTTCAAATTCTATTTTGCACGTTTGTGCACCACGATTTGGCTCGAGTCCGCGCAAATGACGAAAAGGTACAACACACATAGGTGTACATAGACGTACACGCAGAGTGTACATGCGAATGTTGGTATGACATTCGACAATCGAGAATTTTACGGTATTTTTTTACTGCATTTTTCCATAGCTGCTAGGAGTCGTTAAAAAAAAACCTTATACTCATCGCTGTGCTATGTGTTTTCGAGGCTTTATAGACCACTCTGGATCGTCGTGGAAAACGTATATATTCCTCGGACTCTCGATTTCTCCACGTCCTCTCGAATAACGCGCTTTCGTTTCGGCAGAAGGGTGGGATGAATGGTGCACTAGTTTAAAAAAAAAATTTATTCGTGAATTGCTAGGTGGAGATAGTTTATGATCGATTGATCATTCGCTTCGTGTACGATTTGACGATGGTCGAGAAGAATTATCGAAAAGAATTGATGAGAGCTGTCTTTTTTTCTTTTAAAAATTATTTTGAATGTTTGATACTCGCATTGCTTGAAATATATTTTAATTAATTAATATTTTTATTAATATTAAGATATATATTATATATCTTATGTAATAAAATATTAACATATAATGTAATAGTATATATGATAGTATAATAGTATATTGTACTATGTACTATAGTAGTATATTGTACTATGTGTACTTGTACTATTGTACTATGTACTATAATAGTATATTGTACTATTGTACTATGTACTATAATAGTATATTGTACTATATGTACTTGTACTATTGTACTATGTACTATAACAGTATATTGTAGGAAAAAAATTGACGAGAGCTGTCTTTTTTTCTTTTAAAAATTATTTTGAATGTTTGATACTCGCATTGCTTGAAATATATTTTAATTAATTAATACTTTTATTAATATTAAGATATATATTATATATCTTATGTAATAAAATATTTACATATAATGTAATAGTATATATGATAGTATAATAGTATATTGTATATATAATGTATGATATCATATAACTTTAAGATATTTTAATTAATCAGTATTTATTTGAGTATTTCGTATTTAATTTAGTTAAAATTCATTTGAAAATTTAATGTCTTAGTTTATTATAATTTATGTGAGCATTTGATATTCCATCTAATTAAATTTAGTTGAAAAAAATCGGTTCTTGTGCCATTCGACGATGATCGGAAAGAATTAACCGAGGGGTAAAATTTCTTTAGGCAAAAAATGGAAGAGAACTGCCATTTTTCAAATTAAGAAAATGTTTAATACTTAAATCTTCAAATATTCATTCGCCTATTTGAATGAATTAATATTTATCTGAGTATTTAATATTTAATTTAGTTAAAATTAATCTGAAAATGTAATATTTCAATTCATTAAAATTTGTCTGAGTTCTTAATATTAAACTATATTGAAATGACGCTGAAAATGTCAGTTTTCAGTTAATGAAAATAAGTTTGAATGTTTGGTGGAAACAAAATTGAGGAGTACGAGAGAAAAAAAAGTATCGGTTCTGGTGATCCGAGTCTCTCAAAAGGATGAAATTTTGTCAGATTTGGGAATTTCCGTATATATGATTTTACCGTTATTTATGAAGTACCGCATTCGAAAATGGCAAAGAAGAACAAATGCAGGGTTCGATTCAAAGAGTAATTCACGTGTCACGTTTCTCACGATCTGCGATTGTCCAATACATCGATCGCGATATCGTAAACAATTGCAATTGTGTCCATTAACGATTCCCCGTGTATTAAATCACGCTGTGTGCGTTAATTGATATAGCTTGGGTGGTGAGCTATACGTACGAGAAATAATGGCGAACGCAATAAGCTTCGATGTTTTGCGGCAATGAAAATTCATCGATGGTGCTATCTACTACGAACAATTCTGGCGTGCAAATCGCAGCCGTCGTCCATTCGTCGCTTTATACCAAACTCCATTCTCCCTTTCCCTCACGCTCCCCCTCGCTGTGTGCTCGGTTGTTATTTTTTTTAACGACAAATCAGTCGAAAAATACTCTTCGTAAATTCACCGCAGTTCATCGCCACAGATTTTTCAGGATTTTGTCAATTGTACCGCGCTTGAATGTTCATGTTCATTGAAATTTTCAAAATCCATTTGATGTGGACGGAATTTTCATGGTGGGAATAATTGAACGGTTGAGCGACGGACGTAGGAGCGATGGACACTTTTCATTCCATTCCCTGCATAGTGTGCTCTATTTTATTTGTTTTTAAATACCCATGGTCTTTATATTAGGTGTAATAAAAAGAAAACCATTATTTTTGCCTTCAATTTCATGCAAAAATAATGGATTTCTTTTTCCTACACCTAATACTTCCATTCGTCGAAATTTGTACTGAGTTTACATCCTTCGCGTTCTTACATATTGGTTCAATGATTCAAATCTCGTTTTTTTTATCGAATCGTTTTTTCATTTATGGTAATAAAAATATAAAAATATAAAAAAATGTAAAAATACCTTAGAAAGAATCAAATTATTAATAATAAATAGAAAATATAATTCATTTATTATATTACTTTTGTATAATGTAATAAATATATAGTCATTATAATATATTAAGCATATTCCTGCATATTTAATATATGCCATATGCTCCCCATGGAGACCTACGATTTTTAAAAATTCTATTCTTTACGAATGCGGTTAGCGTTCGGCCTTCTAATGAGAAATTTAGGACATATTTTCCAAATAGCGGCATTTGAAAAATAGAACTCTAATTTTTACAAAAAAATTTCACTCCCTGCAGCCTGGAAAAATAGTAATTATAAAGCAATGAAAAAAAAGATAGAGAGTGAATAGTAAATAGAATTTTTTAAATAGATTGATTCAGATGCCACGGTCGGCCGTAATCACAACGTCCGACGATAAGAAAAATTTGCGACATGACATATACGTCAAATATCCTGTACAATTTTGGATAAAATGCTTTGAAAAAAATTTACGATGTTACTTCGATCATGTATAAATATAACCGTGAAATACTAACACTGTATATTTAACCGTTTCTCCAAATTCAATTCCCAAAAAATCACCTCGAAAATGGGTGGTCACACTAGAATAGATTCTCAAATTAAATCAATGAATTAAAAATATTGTCCCTCGGACCAATGACCATAATAATTCGTACATTTGTGATAACTTATGAATACATCTTTAGAAGTATATTACAACTTCTTACGCTATATTTAGCCTTCTTGTGATACTTTCATACGATCACCGACCTCATTGACCATTTGATCGAACCTTTACCACGTATGAGATTGAAGTCGACAATTGATTGACGTATGCGAATTCGCGAATCCAATATACCGGGCGAGGAAATTTCCCGGTGCATTGTTGTCTGACGTCTATTTCAAGGTCGATATGCCCGTATATAATCAATCGTCTATTGTATTAATATTGCTTTTGTGTCTCGCGCCCGAATCGTATCATTGTAATTACGGCTAAATTAGATATTAACGTCGCTATCATCGTTTCCGCGTATTGAGTTCCCGAAGGGTGGTCCTATTATTGCGACCGTCCGGATCAAATATTGATTCAATTGATTCTTACTGGAAATAGCCATTCTACGGAGCCGTATATACACGGTGATATACGTGATCGACTTTTTTTTGCCAGTAATTTCGTTGGGAGAAAGGGCCTATATCGATTCCGGCAGACGGTAGTTATCGTTATCGGAATATTGAGCGAGTTCGTGGGAAAATATCTGGAGAGTAGCAGCATTAATGTTCTTTGAATAATTTCGATATTCCGTTGAATTAGTACGCGGTGTTGGACACGGGTTCAGTTGATTAGAAAATTATTCATTGGACATGGGGATCGTGACGCGGTCAATGAAGAGCTGATGAATTAAGAATCCGCACGTGTTGAACAAATTTACGCGAATTCGGAGTATATCGCGAGCTAGTGACGATTCGACTCATTCGGAACTAAAAAAGCCCCGAAAAGGAAAACGAGTGAGAAGACAGTAGCGCAAATGTCTGATCGCGAAAGGAGTTGAATTTCGAGTCATCCATTTCACTTTTTGATTCCTGTTAGTCAACACGCCGTTGTTTGTTGGGTTCTAAGGGCATATGTCGTGCCCTGGTGGGCCAGAAATTTCCCTTATGGGTGAGTTTTGCTTAAGGGAGCTTTCCAGTGTGAAATTTTCAAAAAATCGATTTTTTTTTTTTTTGCTTTATCGAATAGTATACACTCTTCCGAATATTCCCTGAAATTTTCATGCCGAAATTCAGATTATTTCGGTTACTGTACAGCATTTCTTGGAAGAAGGCAACGGAGCGCTACAGCTACAGCGAAACTTTGAACGCGTTTTTCTCGAAACAGCATTTTTCAAAACGGTGTCCAACTTGGAGGGCAGAGTTTTAAAGCTATCGAGTTGAATTTTTTACACAATATTCTTAACGTCATTGTTTATCGTGCTATGGAAGCTTTTTTTTTTTTTTGACATCTTCCTATTTTTTTGTAAAAAAAACTGCCAAAAAAAATGCTAAAATCGATACTTTTTGTTCAAACCGGCGCCATTTTTGCAAAAAAAAAAAAAAAAAAAAGCCTCCATAGCACGAAAGCCAATTATATACCGATCAATAATCTTTTTGTGTTTTTTGTTTCAGATCAAAATTGTGACCCCCAACGTGGACACCACATCCAAGTGCATTTTCTGCAACAATTGTTTCATCATTTTTATAGATATTAATTAATAAATAAATCGATCTTTAAAAAATTGTTTTGTATTCTTCAATACCCAATTAATATACAAAAAAAAAAACCAGACCGATTAGATTATTTTTTCTTTAAAAAAAAAAATCGCGAAAAACAGCGATTTTTCGGGCTGTCACACTGGAAAGCTTCCTTAATGACATACTTTTTCGGTAAATATTCGGAAGTGGGGCTCCTGCTAGACTCAGGCTAATTTTCTTCAAGGGTTCAAACAAACCCAAACAACCCTAAACAATCTCAAACAACCCCAAAAGCCTCAAACAACTCGTAACAACCCCAAACAAATTCAAACAAAAAGTAGCCTGATTCTAGCGGGAGCCCCACTTCCGAATATTCACAATTTTTTCCTTTACGCTAAATATTCAAATAAATAGTATTGTATGAATTAACAGCCAAGCGTATATCCGTAAAGATTTGATATTTGAATGAAATAGAATCAGTTTCCGGATCTTAGTTACTCGAATAAAGAATACAAAAAGGAAAGACCACATGTAGGTGGACGTGTTAGACATGCTTCAGTCTAAGATGACATACGTACGTCATCTTACATAGGTTGACAGAATTACCCTCAGATATTCTAGTTTCTGGGTTAAAGGTTAGTTTATAGCAACCAATATTTACTGGAACATTATTATAGTGAGGATGAAGTGTCGCCTGCCGCACGTTAAAACGTTTCAATGCTAAAAGCTAACCCATTCGATTCGGCTTTACAGCTTCACTGGGCTTAGTCATGTGTTCCAGTGACTAGCTCATACGTGTCCAGGTTCATTGATAACAGCCAGGCATCCCATAACGATAAGCCAAAAGATCGGATTTTATATCCGGTTTTATACGTAGCAGGGTGAGATGACAGTGTGTCATCTTACTGATGACATAGTGTGTCATGTTACTCCGACGTCTGGCAGGGTAAAGCCAGCAAAGAGTACGTACTTCATAAACTGTTATTTCTAGAAAAATCTTTACAGTACTGTTTACAGTACTGTATTATTTTATTGCTCCTAGAGTCTCTATACTTTTATGGTAGAAAAATCAATTTTGATAATACACTTTGTACTATTTATTTGAACTAGGCTTTATGCGCACTCTGTGGGTACGTACTCTTACCAAATACGTGTTTTTAGTCAATGGTCACAACAACTTTCGTGAGCAAGCAAAACAGCAACATAGCCTCTCAATAACAAAAAACTTTGGATCACAAATTTCAAGTATAACAACATGCGTTGGATGCTAATTAATCGCAAACCTTACATCGCAAGTCTATGTACTAGTCATCAAATTAGAAGTAAATACCTTAACGCTGCGAGTTGTTTTTCAACACCTTGACATGACATATGCCACTGACAGGTTAGGTGATATGGCCAACACGAGAAAAATAAAACAATTAAAAGCACTGCGTACTTTTTGGTAGTGCGCACTCTTTGGTGGCTCTACCCTATGCCAACTTACCCATAAGTGAATGCAGATTTTGTTTATTTGTAGTGACTAAAACTTTGCAGTTCCAATATCCGTGGTGCAGTATTTGTGAACTACAATGATCCAATGAATTATGAATAAATTCGTTTAACTAGGAAAAATCTTGCTCACCGGGTATTTTTAACACCAGATGTTGCAACACCTGGCATGGTTAGTTTTTTTTGCATTACAAATCACGAAAACATTTACTACGTAAAAACTTGCGTTCACTAACAGCGAGACCAGTAAATGAGTCCAGTAAATGAGACCAAAACCCAGCACTTTTAGCCTAGAGTTAGAAATTTCGACTGAAGCTAGATAGTTGCATACTGAAAGTAACCCCAATGAAATTTTGCCCCTCAGCTCGTCCAAGAAATAGGGGTTGAAAACTTAAAAATCGCAGTATCTCGATAACTAATAGCCCGATAAAAAAATTTCTCAAACAAAAGTTGTTTGGAATAATAAAATACGTATAAAGTTATCGGACGTCCAATCCCCTATCGTTGAAAATAGCGCCACAAAAACGCTCGCGCACGCATCAACCCAACATTTTCTAATCGTTTTTGTGCCACTGTTTACAGCGATAGGGGGTTGGATGTTGAATAACTTTATACGTATTTTATGATTGCGAACAACTTTTGTTTCAAATATTTTTTGATCGGACTTCTAATTATCGAGATACAGCGATTTTTAAGTTTTCAACCCCTATTTCTTGGCATTGAGGCGAGTTGAGAGGCAAAATTCCACTGGAATTACTTTCAGTATGCAACCATCTAGCTTCCGTCGAAAATTCTAGCTCTACGCTTAAAGCGCTGGGTTTTCGTCTCTTTTACTGAATTGCAGATTCCGCTACTAGCAACGCTCATTGGCCGACCATAGAACGTCATCGTTACTCGTATAGCGCGAATATTTGAAGAGATATTGAGAATGTGTCGTCTCATGTGACTATGTCATCTTTAGCACAACTCCCCTATATCAGGCGGTTACTTTTTTTTGTCATTTTTGAACATCATAGTGTCCGTTGTTTTTGCAACTTCAATGTCACAATTCGGATGGTAGTTCCGAAAAATCTATTGATAACCGACTGGGATCGAACTCGAGACCTCTGGATGACAATTGACAGCTCAACCAACTGTACCACTGCTCGCTTTTGTTTATTCGTTCTTTGATTTTCTTTTATCGGTATTGATCAGGCTGAGCTCTCGCGCAAGTACTCGATAAATACTTGAAAGTGCGACGTGGATATTGGAAGCCTCGCGGATTAGCTGTAGAGACCTGTCGTTTGATCGATTGCGATATGGACTGCTCGAATTCGCTCATTGTTCATTCCAGCATTCTCGGTGCCTGATATACTGCGCGACCTTACGCTTTCTCGTTCATTCCAATCGATGAGACACGTTTGATTTCAACGTATTTGCGTGACACGTCTGATTTACACTCGTTGATTGAACGGATCAGTTCTTCAATCACACTCGTCACGAGATATTTTGAACGAGTATTTTTCGTCCGTCAGACGAGAATGGTATGAATAATTTCATGATGAGCTACACTCGAGTCTACTCAAATTCGTGCTAGTTGAATTAATTTATTGTAATTATAAGAGACAGGGAAACATCGTGGCTCAAAGGCATTTTTCTCTCTCATCCATTGTTGGGTATGTAGGCGTTACATCGGAGCAGAAAAATATTTTTGACTGATTTTTTAGCTTCAATGATGTGCAATCATCACAAGAATGATATACAGAAGGAATGACAAGCGAACATTTTTATTTTTATAATTCGTTTTCCGAAGCGCCGCCGAGCGCTCCGAAGCGCACGAGAGAAGCTTGACGGTGATAGTAGCAATTTGGAGAGTTTAGTCCAGTCGTTGTACGAAAAATGTACAACGAGCTAACAACTGAAGACATACGATCAAAATGCCTCCGTGGGTACACGACAGGGTTCGTAAAAATCCGATATTTATTATAAATATGGAAAATATCCGATATTTTGATATATATCGGATTTTTAAATATTTTCGATATTTTTTATATATATCAGATTTTAAAAATATTTATAATATTTTTGATATTTATAAAAATAACCCCTTTTTTTTGCTGTTTTTAAGAAGTGCTTTTTTGGAGCGTGCTGCGAACTAAAAAAATCTAGATGTGAAATTGAACCCCAATTTTCATTATTTTAATATTTATTTATTTTTTACGATAGTCGATCTTACACATTCTGAAAATCCAGTCTTTTCCATTAAAACAAATTTAGGTACGTTTCTCTTTTTACCTGATAAATCAACAGTTCAAATAAAAGTTCTTATTAAACTTGTATATTGTCTGTTAGACTTGTATATTAAACTTGTAATGTAACAACTTTATAATCGTTACGCGCACGTACACATTAGAGCCCAGCCAACCAAGTATCAATTTAACATCATATTATTATCGTAATTCAAAGGTCAACCGACATCTTTACTGGTCTAAAACCGTTGTTATTCCACAAATGTGAACATTGAAAACATTGAAAGAAACCCAGCTAGTCGACATACAATGGCATTCTTTGAAATTTTGGCATTTACAAAAAATATTGGGAACCTTTTTAAGCCTACTGATAACAGGTACACAGATAAGTCATCATAGTTTGGTATTTTAAATTCGGGTCACACAGCGCCATGTATAGTTGTATGAAGATAACATTATTTTAATAAAAAATGAGCATTTTTGTTGTATTTTAGGATAAATATCAGTGATATATATCGCATCTAAATATCAATGGATATATATCGTCATATGTAACAGATATATATCATTTCATATATATGATGCGGACCCTGGTACACGCAGAATTCAAATGAGAGCTTCAATTCCGTCGTTTCGACGATAGCTCCTAAATCAATTTTGAAATTTTGAACGCATTTTTCGCGGAACCACGTTTTTGAAGTCGGGTACACGCATCATTCGGGCAGTGTTCGTTAAATTGACTCGAAATGCCAACTGTAGCTGCTGAGAGAGATTTTTCAAAGAAGTGCACGCGGTTTTTACTATTCATCAACAATTCTTGTTTTAAAAACAAAATGAGGCCGATTTTTGGGGGAAAAACATAAAAAATTCATTCGAAATGATGCCAATTTGCGAAAAAATCCATATTACTTAATAATCGTATATACTTCGCTAGTAAAACTAAGGTAACTGACGATATTTTGTTCCTATTTTGTTTTAGGTAATAGTCCATAAAAGTTCTGCGTCCTTCCGCAAAGTGCCTAAAAACGCTCTCAGTTTAGCTACGACTAAACCATCATTTTATTAATTTTTTCATAAATTTTGTTTCAATTAATTTTTTTACATTTCATAAATTTCTTCATTCATTTCATAAATTTTGTTACGAAAAAAGATTCATAAATTCATTCTTCATACGTTAACATCTGTAGAATAAATTCTCCAAACCTCATTTTAATTGTTATTTTGGTATTCTCAAAAAAAATCCGAAAAGCTCCATTTTTCGATAAGCTAGCCAGATGTAAAGATGTAATAATTTTTTCAACCAAAACGAATTGTCCACATTTTAAAACCAATCTCCATACCCAATAAACATTTGAATCTACTTTGTTCGGAGCCGTGCTACCTCCCGCAAAATGTTTCCTTCCTCGGTACATCCTCAAGAGATTCCACCCCGCAATAACGAGAAAGCGAATCGCGGATCGTAGGTTGACTCTAAGTAAAAAATAAAAGAATTTCCGATAGAAAACACTGTATACGAGTGTAAAAGAAAGTAGGAAAAAAATGAAACACCCACGAGATACAGAATAAAATGACGCTTTCTCTGTGCGGCCACGAAAATCGATAGCATTTGCTCAACAGTGCCCTATTCCTGTCGTGTACACGAGGCGCGCAGTTGTGCAGCAGGAGGAGAAGAGGAGAAGAGGAGAGAGAGAGAGAGAGACAAACAGCTTTTTGCAATGCACATGTAGTTCCAATGATCTCAGATCACCGTGTAGTATATCAAACCGCTCGTTCGTCTGTTCCATGTAACCTAAAAAAATCTGTCCCACATTTTTCTTCTTGCATTTTCGAGCTACGAGCCTTCACCCATGATACCATACGTAAATATAGATATACACACAGACGCACATTTCACAAAGGTTAACTCTTTTGACGAAATTTTGAATAACATTTTGGCATAATTGCGAGCTCATTTCATTAATGGTGCGTCCAATTGCTTCCTTGAGCCCCAGAGTGGTCGGTGGATCACTGGCATACACTTTTCCTTTCAGAAAAGCCCAAAGGAAGAAGTCCAATGGCGTCAAATCCTACGATCTTGGTGGCCAATTCACATCGCCGCCGTAAGATAATACGACTATGAAACTTTGTCTGCAATAACTGCATTATTTCGCCTGCAGTGTGGCAGGTTGCGCCATCTTGTTGAAAGAATATGTCTTTCAAGTCCATGCCGTTTATGCCATTTATCGAATATTGTGTTCCACACATAATTTCCATGTTTGTACCTTATATTAAAATGAAAATATTCGTACTTTTGAAATAAATAAGACGTTTTATTAATAAGAAAAAATGTCGGGTCATTTTGAGACACCCTTTATATATGCGTATAATCTGGATACATTAGACTCTAGACTAGATGTATAGAACATCTAGAATATTCAGAGGTATATAATCTAGCTATATTATATGTATGTGTGTATCTATATATTGTATAATATAGTATATTTTATGTATAAAATACAGGGTGGCCCAAGAAGTAACGACCGAAAGAAAAAATGGACGCCTCGTAACAATACCTATGTGAATTAGCCTCATGTATGGAGATGATTCGGATAGGTATTGATACGCGGCATCCATATACTTCTAAGAAGCAATTACATTCAAAAAATTGAAAAAAAACTGAAAACCTAGGCTACAAAAAAAGTAGCATAAGCACCAAAAGTGCCAAAACCTCCCCCTTCGTGGGTCGTATTGATCCGAATCTTCTTCACACATGGTCATGATTCGGATGAGTATTGATACGAGATATCCAGATTTTTCTTTTGGAAAAGCAAAACCAAAAGTAGCATAGGTTTTTAATTATTTTTCTATTTTTTTGTACGTAATATCTTCTAAGAAGTATTCAAAAACCATTGGGAGTCATTTGGACTAATATGACTTTAAAAAGTTTTACGATCGTCTTAGTTTTAGAGAAAAAAATCATTTTCAATTTTTTTCTCAAGTTTTCCTGTAGGATAGAATTTTATTTATTTTTCTATTTTGTGTATTTTTTTCCCTTAGAAGTTCTCGAAAGCAATTAGAAGTGATTTGGACTAGCGTACATTTTTTTTTATCACCGGCACTTTAGTGATTGACCTTCTCAAACCTTCTTTTTAAACTTTGGATCGACAACTCAGGCATTTACGTTAGGGTTCAGTCGTTTATTTATTGCTCAACAGTGCACTTTATAACGATAACGTTAACGCAAGTGAAAAAACACCACCAGGAAAGTACACCAACAAAAAAGGAACGACAAAAAGTTTTTTTCTCGAAAATTAAAAGAGCTCGTAGAGCATGCATGGGGGTGATTCGGTTAGGTATATCGATACGAGGCATCTAGATTTTCCTTCCGGAGGTTTCGGGCCACCGCATATATATGTATATACGGGAGAATTATATTCAGAACTTGCGAGATCTATAACGCAACCGGTTATCAACACGTCTGGCTGTTTCGAGGACGCTTCTCAAAATCGAATGTCTACATATTATCTTCCCCCGTATATGTAAGAGTATATACGTATACACGTGGGCGAATCGTTGTTTTATCGATTCAGCATATATATACTCCGTCAGTAAGCGCGATACACGTCCGTATGCACCACGACACATACGCAAGCGAAAACACACGTGCACATGCTGAGACCCCACGGTGCAGTTACGGCGAACGCGATGGACGATCGGTTGACACGAGTGAAATTCATACAAAAGCCGAACCGACCATTAAACTGGCACTCTAACCGTACGACGAGGCTCGCTCGCGTTTTCATTCTCGTGACTTTATGATTTTCACACTTCGGTCTCATTAGTTGTGTTTCTTTTCTTTTGCTACGAATTTCTTTTTCGCCTCCTCCTGAACGAACAAAGTCGCTCGATCCGAGCTCACGATACGAAGGTATTTTTTTCCCTTCTATTTTAATCGGAATGAAACATTCCTACTTGGTATTTGTTGGTGGCTTTTGAACCTTTTTTCTTTTGATATTTATTTTTTCTGATTCTCTTGATCTTTCTTTTTCTGATTCTTTTGATCTTTCTTCTTTCTGATTCTCTTGATCTTTTTTTTCTGATTCTCTTGATCTTTCTTGTTCCTGATTCTTTTGATTTTTCTTTTTTCTGATTCTTTCTGAGGTGATAAACAGCCGACCACTGAATGTAACTGAGCCGTGTGTGGGATCGACGTTTATTTGATGTACGGTGGTGTGCAACAGGGCTCGATTCTCTGAATAGTCCACGGGAGCTGGAGGCCAATGGTTGGACAAGAATGGAGAGGGAGAGAGAGAGAAAGAGAGAGCATAGGTGAGCGATTCCTATACAAATCTGACAAGCCTTGACGCGCGCGGGGTACATCATCGCATCGATCGATCCGATTATGATCCTTTCTGCAGCTTAACGCGAACTCCACTACTTCGGGCAGCAAAGTTTCCCCATGTATTATCCCTACTGTGTCTTTACACCTCCGCATCAGGGTATTTGTAAGTGTGCGTGTGTAGGTGTGTGTGCGTGTGCAGAAAAAGGTGATTGTGATGAAACTCAACTTCGACGATCGTCAGGTCCCTAAAAGCGAAGCGTCTTTTCAAATTAAGGATGGTCTTCGCAATACCCAAGTATCCTGATGGTCGAATGTACAAAGATGAAACGTTCAAAATACCCACTTCCGATATACCGGGTTAGGCAACAACCACTAGCAGCAGGAATATTTTCCAACCTATCAGGCTTGGGAGATAACGTGTCCTGAAAAAGGAGCAAAGTTCGAAGACGATCGTCGAGTGATGGCTACAAGCTCAATGCAGCTGGAGGCGCTTCCGAGGTTTCACGGTCACCTCCATTTAAGAAAATGAGATTTCTATTTTTTTCAGAATTCTCTTGGGGAACTAAAAATGAGTTGACTCACCAAATTTCAGGACGATCTATCAAGATTTGGTATAAAACAAAATAGATCAAAAATGAATTCCAATGTTTCAGCGCAGTTTCAGCGTTTCAATCGATTGAAAAAACGACGCAGACACTAATCCTCATAGAAGGTGCTCGAAGTGATGACTGCCACTTTCAATGCACGTGAGGTTTTGTGACGTTCTCGGTAAATTAAGATCATACACACTTGCTGTTGATAAAGAAACTCAATAGGGACAAAAATGTATGGTCCAACAACTTTTTTAGTTTTCGAGGAGAAGCATTTTTTAGTTTTCGCTTTTGTATAAGTATACTTTGCTCGCGATTTTTAAAACTTGTTTTGTGGTTATGAAATGCACTGTTAGGTAATAAATAATCAACCAACTGAACACCAACGTAAATTCCTTACATTTTGATCAAGCCCGAGCAGACATTTGTTAGGGAATCCCGAGATTCCACTACATCCCTATGAGGATTGAATAGGAACGCCACACGTAGGGAGCCCACATTGGAATCCAAGTGGATTCCGTGCTATTTCCTGATTGACGTGGTCTGGGGATATTTGTTTAAGAAATTCTCAACTGGAATACAATTGGATTCTGAATTTTTGAAATTCAGTTCCCCTTTCTTCAGAGAATTTTTCATTATGTGAAATTCTCAACATTGGGATCCAATTGGATTCGGCACTCTTCCCCTATGAATGCCGCTTGAGAATTCTCACGACGAGAGAATCGAAAACGTGCGAAAAGTCACGACAAAAAGCTCGGCGTGCTGAAACATAATCGACACGCTTCTTGAGCATATACGTTTGTGATGATATTGTGTCAAGGGTCAATCAAATAAATAACAAACGATATTTACAGTCGATTCTCGGTCCTGCTACTCAAATTAATTTTTAAGATATACTTTTTTAAGCGATTTGTACTTTTTTAAGGTAAGATTTATACTTTTTTAAGATCCACTTATTTTGTATATCTGAATACCTTGTGGAGAAAATTTTACGTATAAAACGCGATGGTGTCGATCAAGAATCGTGACGGATGCTGTTCGATAATGTGGTGTTCCTTTAGGGTTCATGTTGGATTCGAACATTCCAATGGGGAATCCCGATGAGCATCCAATGTACGAGCGTGATGTTTCAGCATAGGAATCCAATGCAATGGCCCATTGGATCCCCATCAGGAAGTGGGGAAAATTATGGAAATCCAATTGAAACCCTACAGCAATTTCTGCATGGGAAAGTTAAAAGGTAGGTTTGAGAGGATCAGTCACATATGGTGACTAATCCGATGATTGAATAAGTACTTATACTACTCTAAATGACTCTCCCCTGCCTTGAAGAGGTTCCAAGAGGTACATACACAAAGGAGAAAAATCATCAAAAAGAAAGTACATACTAAAAAAATTACAACACAAAGAAAAAAAATCATTAAAAATCTCTGCTACAGGAATATTCGAGAAAAAATAAAATGCTTTTTCCTCAAAAACTAAAAAATATCATAGAACATACATGAGGGTGATTCGAATAGGCATTGATGTGAGACATCTAGATTTTACTTCCGGGCCTCACTTTTTGGGCCACACTGTATTGTACATGTATACAGGGTGTCACAGAACTGAATGGCGTTCCCTGAAATAGGGGTTTGGGGATGAAATTCTGAGTCGATTGATATAACCATGTGTGGGTCCCAGATCAACCCCTGAATTATTATTCATTTTTAAAGGCGGGCGTACCTGATTGGCCCGCGTTTTAAAATGAATAATAATTCAGGGTTTGATCTGAGACCCACACATGCTTATATCAATCGATTCAGAATTTCACCCCCAACCCCTCCATTTAAGGGAACGCATTCACGTTTGGGAGACCCTGTAGAGTAAATGTTGTATGTGAAATGCACGAAACATCGCGCTTATCAGCAGGGGTTTTCCAAAGTTTCTCTGTGCCTCTTTCTTGGATCGTTTCCGCAGCCTGCTGATGACTTCGCTCTATGCGGCAAGTCATCGGGCAATTATGCGGAACCCGGAGTGATATCAACAGGCCGTTTTATTAGGGTGGTCGGATGTTCCTCGTTGACTTCGCATGCGTGTACGTGTCACGCCCATGGAAACTTTGCCTTATCGCCCGTGGGGCGCGTGGAGGTACTGTGCATATACGCGTACAATACGCGAGCGACGGCATTGGGAAAGTGCGGAAATCTCGCGACGATTGCGCCCGGGACCTTCTGCTTTTCTTCGGGCACGCGCTTACGAGCAAAGTTGGATCGTCAAGACACGTTCACTCCAGTTATGATAATAATAGTTGGCCGCGTGGACAAGAATTTCTCACACGTTGTGCTCGGATTGTAGTTATGGGAAGTTGCTTGAGTCTCGGGTACGTGAACTGACGTCTCTCTTTCTCTCACTCTCTCTCTCTCTCTCTCTCTCTCTCTCTCTCTCTCTCTCTCTCTCTCTCTTCTCTCTCTCCCTCTCTCTCTCTCTCTCTCCCTCTCTCTCTCACTCACTCTCTCTGTCGTATTATGACTATTATTATTTTGTCATAAAATCGGGGCTGAAAATTTATATCGATTCGTTGATATATCACGATAGTTCTGTAATTGTTTCCATGCACACGACTCTCTAACGCTTTGTCATTGTATTGTTACTTATAGTCACAACGTATATCAACGTATAATTATATAATTGTTGTTTTTACGTTGGTATTATTATTACACGTATCACATTATGTTATGTTTTTTACAATTATTACTAGTATTATTGTTTACAAATGTATACATCAGGGTTGTTAAAAAAAATCGACTATTTTTTTTCCAAATTCCCCTATTCATTAGGCGCAGGAAGATTAAATAAGACGCGTGCTAAAATATGAGCCTTTAATATTACTATTTAGAGGTTTCTCATCGCGACTTTCTATTTCCCATAAATTTTACAACCTGCCAACGGGCAAACGCATCACAATCCCTAGGACATATTTTTGTAGGAAATTGAACGCTCTATAAAAAAGTCTCTTATCTTTGTATGATAAATGTACTCTTTCAAAAGTTATTCGCGGTCAACGTTGAAGTTATAGGAAATTTTAAGATTTTTTCAGTTTTCCGGCGAAACTATCAGACGTATTACAAAATGTCGTATGACCTTTTATGTACATCATTTCATTTTCTATGAAATCGTGTTGTTAAATAATTTAAAAATTGTGGAGTTTAATAGTCAACGGCGCCACAAATTCATTTTTTGGTGCAAAGTTGCCATCTCCGTGGAATTGATTGTTATATTAACCAAAAATATAAATCGAAAGACGCCAAATTTGAAGCTACTTTTTAATGTACACTATGAACGAACATAGTTAAACGAATGAGTGTTTTTTTCGTTTCCTTTGTAATGTTTTCTAAAACAATGTTTTTAAATTTTGAATATAAAAGTAATGAAAAAATATGTTAATAACTTTTCCGTACTGTGAACAAACAAAAGAAGAATGAAACTTGAGTTCGATTATCGATTTAACAAAAAGCTTTAATAATTTCTCGTCAACGAATGTGTGAATATGAAAAAAATCATCAGGTCGTACGTTAAAAACTCTTATAAACTATGTTCTGTCCGAATTTCACGTAAAACGGATGGATAGATTTTGAAATACGAGTTACAACATTTCATAAAACATTTTCGGGAAAATCGCAAAAGGGAAAAGGGTTATTCGTGGCACAGTGAACGATCTGACCCTTACTGAAATCGTCATACTTCGTTCAATTTTGAGAGTTTTCACAAAATCGTTGTTGCGAATTGCAATTAAGATTATATAATTGTTATTTTATTCGTGTATGTGCTTACATATTTATAGTTACGTTATACACCTACACATACACTTACATTATCATTATCATTATATGAGCATCACGATATACATGATTAATTACTGTATCGTTGTTGAAATACATCGTCTATCAATCAACCGACAAGTTTGTCATTTTCGTTCCTTAGACGAAGCTCCGAAGCTTTTTTTTTGCACGACAGACTGGCCTATCCTTGGCGCCGTGGTGGTCAGTGACTTTACTCCGTACGAGCTTTTCTCTTTGACGCAAGGCTTTCCCGTCTGCCTGTCCCCTCTCGCTGACTTCCCATCACCTGCCGACTCTCTCACTCTCGTGTGTATAGCGCACACTTGACTCTCGTGTCATACGTCGAGAAGGACTTTACTCGCACAGTCAGGGCGCAGTTAAGGCGAATAATGTGGCCTCGTAGGTAGCTTAAAATACCTTTTGCTCTCTCTGTCCTCTTCCCTCTTTCTAGACCTCTCTCTCTCTCTCTCTTTCTCTCTGTGGCGCCGCGATCCACAAAGCCACTGCTGCTGTGCGATATCGTGTGGCCGTCCGGACTCTTGCGTGACGCCTGCCATGTTTGCAGAGAGGTAGCGAGACTTTGCTTTTGCAAAGACCACCCCCTTAATTCCTTCGTTACCCCGGTCTCCGCAAGACCTCCGCCTACAATTGTTTTATATAGGTGCCCTATAACTAATAGTACCACTATTGCCGCATTATATATATATATATATATATATATATATATATATATATATATATATATACATATACAGGGTGGCCCGAAAAGTGACGTCCAAAAAGAAAATCTAAACCCCTCATGTTAATACCTATCTGTATCACCCCCACGTATGTTCTACGACCTTTTTTATTATCCGAGGATAAGGCCTTTTTCTTACTCTTTGCTCTTGTGCATCTGTAAGGGAGAATGCTCGTAATTTCATAGATATTCAACATAATTGAGGGGCCAGTCCACTTTGAAAATTTCAAAAAATTGACTTTTTTATACTGTTTTCGAAAGTACATAGATTCAGAAATATTGGATTTTGTACGGTGCAGGAATTGCCGATGCAGTTTAGGTAAGAGATTTCCATAGTATGAACTTCAAACGCGTTTTTCTCGAAACAACGTTTTCAAAATCTAGCTCCATAGTATCTCTAAAACTACTAAAACGATTCTCTTGAAATTATTTGAATCACATATTGTAAACACGATTTGCAACAAGATGAGTTGTGATGGAGCTACCTAGCCCACCTATTTTTGAGGCGTTACGTTAAACTATAGTTTTTGTGCTGAAAAATGAATAAAAATGAAATAAATTTTTTTCCAATGTATTTCAATACTTTATTTATCAAGCCCAACAACTTTCAGATTCATATCTTTTATAAAATCCTCAAAAAAAATCGCGAAAATAGCTTTTTTTTCGTGGCTCCAAAGTGGACTGGCCCTTTAAGATCTACAAGCGTTTACTACTGGCATATCTATCTTACGATTGGCATATTCGAAATTCAATTTATTAGGGATTCATCACGGTGTTCAAGAAGACCTAGGATATGGATAAGATGATTATCTTGCTCTCATTGTGCGATTTTTTTATGGTGGAGAAATTACGTAAATGTAAATAAAAATTTGCTCGAGTTGGCAACACCTTTATGTATATTAATCATAGGTATACAACATAAGCTGAACTTGCACGTTAAATTACCTTTATATTAGAATTTTTATTTCACCCAACTAGATTTAAACTAAACCAGTCTTCTACAGCCAGTCTTAAATTACTTAGGTATATCAATTATTGTTTCTGAGATCAATTATATATTAGTAGTGTAGTTTAAACATAAGTGGACAATCTATTCAACAAAAGTAAAGTGGGTACCTTATTTGTGTACTAGATGATCCCCATCTTGTACACTTAGAAGGGAATCATCTTGCCCCAAACTCAACTCGTACACCTTTCCCCTACTGGCCCCGCGTTTTTTCACATGTATTATTGTTATTAAATGCACCGTTAAGCGATAAATAAACGACCAACTGAACGCTTAGGGAAATACCTTAAATGCTCATCAAAAGCTAAAAAATACGTTTGACAGGATCAGTCATTAAAGTTCAGATGAAAAAAATGTATACTGGTCTAAATGTCTCCCACTAGCTTTTAAAAAACATTTCAGAGGATAGTACATACACAAATAAATAAAAATAAAATCTGATACTCGGGGAAGAGTGGAAAAATATCTGTGAATGCGTGTTTTTGTAATCAAAAACTAAAAAAGATAGAACACACGTGGTAATGCGAATAGGGATTGATGAATGGCATCTATATTTTCCGTTCGGACGTCACTTTTGGATCGCCCTGTATATGCGTGCGTGTGTGTCAACTAAAAGTTTCATTTTTTTCCCTACCCGAAGCGATTACGTAAACCATCAGTTTTTGACCTAAAACAAAGTTTCGCGAATAGGGTGATGAGTCACGTAACCGAATTCTCCGGAATTCTGTACAGACTTTTACTTTTTTTTTGGTTAACTTTCTTCGATACGTCTACATTCGCATGTTGAAGAAAATTTTGCGAGTCTCGCGATCTCGGAATTTCTCGTAAATTGGGCGGCCACGTTTCTATGTATCGCAATGGAACGGCCAACTTTTCGAGGCCGATCAGGCGCCCCAGCCTGTTTTCCAAACGCCCAGACACGAGCACCTCGTCCGTCTTGCCGTAATTTTAGAAATTGGATATGTGTTTTTCACTGGTTAATTTCTTTGTTTCTTTCCTCGACAAAAATGCACTTTTGGGTACACGGGTATCTTGGAGATAGATAACGAGCTAAGCGACCACTCAAGCTACTTATTTTGGCTAGGAGACAACCCTTTTTTGATCTTGAGTACTGATCGTCCACATGAACGATATTTTACAGAATCTCGATATGTATCAATGTACACGAACCTTGTATTTCGTGCATTCTTTTTGGGTCAGTAATTGAAGTTTTTTGTCATTGTATGATAAAAGGAAAAAAAACTTTTTTTTTCGAAAGGTCGAATTACGGTGGAATAAGAAAATTTTATAACTTTGGAGTTGCTATTTTTTCGATCTCATTTGTTATTGCGCAGTCGGTGTGATTCAGCTCAATGAGAAAAATGGTAATACGGGAAAGTTGGTTTTTAAAGGGAACGTTCCACGAACTTTCCAATGAATGTATAACGACGAGTTGTAAAAAATAATGAATATGGAACAAATATACAGGAAGGGCCGAAAAGTGATGTCCAAAAGTAAAATCTAGATGCCTTGTATCCATATCTATTCGAATCACCCCCATGTGCATTAGTGAAATTAATTCCGGACACTTTTGATAAAAATGAGCTTTTTCCATATATATTACGCAGAAAATGTATATTCAGCTAGATGGAAATGATGATACTACAATGTTTTGATTTCAATCTACAATGTTGCTACTCTATATAATAAGCCTACTTCGATAAGAATATCAAATATAAGTGATTAAAATGTGAAAATGTTCGACAAATGCCAAATTTTTAAAAATTTGAAAAGTGCCCATTAATTCCATGAATTAATTTCACTAGGGTATGTTTAACGATCTTTTCACTTTCCGAGATAAAAACGATTTTCCTTATATCTTTCTTTCGTATATGTACCTATCTATTTTGCTCGCGATTTTTACCCAAGTTATCGTTATGAAGAGTACTGCTAAGCAATAGATTAATAAACAACTGAACAGCTGAATGCCTTTGACTTTTATCAAGAGTTCAAAACATAAGTTTGAGACGATAATTCACTTAAGTTCAGTTGATAAAAAAAAATGCTTATACCAGTCTGAATGATCACAACAGCACTACAAAATTTCTGAAAGGTAAGTCCATACACAAAAAAGTATGAAAACAAAAACCTCTGCTACACGAAACCTCGAAAAAAATTAAAAAATGTTTCTTTCTTCTCGAAAACTAAAAAAGATTGAATGTGTTGGCGTTGATGCTGATCGGTATTGATCGAGGCGTCTGGATTTCCCTATTGGACGTCACTTTTCAGGCTATACACCATGTACGTATGTATGAAAAATTTAAGGACCGTCCTCAAAATCGCTAGATGTGCTGATGGCCAACATAACATAAATTCAACGGGTTAAAAAAGACCCTTTCCCATACATACATACATATATATATGTGAGTATGCACGGTACAGCGAGTCGCTACCACGAGAAACGAACCGTTCCGTCGACTCCTCCGCGTGCAACGGCGAGAACCGAGAGACCGCGCGCGAGCATAGACTTCCAACCGTTCCTCACACGCCATCTCGGATAGCCGTCACGCAAACCCGCTGGTCCGAGTCAGTTTTCTCCGTCTCATTCTCTTTTCCACTCGCTCTCTTTCTCTTTCCATTTCTTGTTTTTCGATCTTTCTCTACCTCTCTCTCTACCCCTCTCTGCCCCCCGCCCACGCTCTCTCTCTCTCTCTCTCTCTCTCTCTCTCTCTCTCTCTCTCTCTCTCTCTCTCTCTCTCTCTCTCTCTCTCTCTCTCTCTCTTTCTCTGTCTTACCGTCTGTCTAGCTGTCTGTCTGTCTCTTCTGCCCTCTTGTTCTTTCCCTCCCTTCTCGCTCTGGCCGTTGTTCCCGAACGTCCATAACGTTATATATCCTTGGCGCGGGTGTCCCCCTCAAGAAGCAACCGCGCATCGTGCCATTTCCATTTCCTGAGCTTTTATGACGGCTCATTGTCCGACGTCACGTATTATAGGGACGCGAGGGCGGGGTGGGGGGGCACTGCGGATATCTGTATGCACATACGATTACGAAATTCGTCGACTGGGAGGGGGGGGGGGGGTCGTTGCCCCAAATAAGCCGTTCCGCAATGAATTTTTTTCACTATTGCCATATACATGTACATCAGGCTCAATTTTAACAGCGCTGATGCCTCTGATTCACAAAACCGATTTATCGTATATCTGAGAGCTGAAAGGGCATGCTTAGGATCATTGGGAACATGACTTTGTGTGGTGAAAAATGTTATATTGGTTTTCAATATTTATCGTGAGAAAAGTGCAAGTACTAGATTGATGGAAGAGTTCGTCCCATTTTCTTTGAGGTGTTACATCTGAGTAGAAAATAAAATGTAGATTGTTTTTTTAGTGGCTTAAGTGATGTGTGAATATCACAAGAGTGATGTACGAAAGGGGTTGTATGGTAGAAAATGTTGAAATAATGTTTAGAGCTCATTTTCCGAAGTGCCTCCAAAACGCACGAAGCAGCCCAGATGATGAAAGTGGTAATTTGGCGTTGTTTAGTCCAGTCGTTGTACAAAAAACATACATCGACCTAACAACTGGAGACCTACTGTCGAAATGTCTCGGTCGGTACACGCAGAATTCAAATGAGAGCTGCAATTCCTTCGTGTGGACGATAGCTTCAAATCAGTCTTGCAACTTTAAACGAGTTTTTCTCGAAACGACGTTTTTGAAATCGGGAGGATACATACTTCGAACAGTGTTCATCCGATTAACTTGAAATCTCAACGTGGCTTCTTATATGGAATGTCTTAAGAAGGCCACGCGATTTTTACGATTCATCAGCAATTTCCGTTTCTATAAAGAAATTAGGGCCGATTTTTTAGCAAGAAAGACACAAATTCACCAAAAATGATGCAATCCTGGGAAAAAATGATATTGTTTAATAATCATGTGTACTTCTCTAGCAAAACTATGTACTGATGTTAATGACCATTCTTTTTATCGAGGTGCTAATCCATGATTTTGTTGAAACTCATACATGTGACGAAGCATTGAAAACTATTGGACACGTGTTTTTTATTGTTGGAAAAACGACTGTAATGGGGGGAAACCACCCCTCAAAGAAAGAGGTGTCAGCCCTTAATAGAATTTTTTTTTCAATACTTCTTTAGCGGATTTTTCATCGCTCTACATTAGAAGAATTTACATTAGAAGAAGACTGCTTGTGAATCTGCAAAATCACCCCTCGACACGTCTTTCTTTGAGGGGTGTTTTCCCCCTCAAATCCCAATAGTTTCTAATGCTCTGTCATACATATGAGTTTCAACAAACTTGAAGGCAGACACTCAAGTGATGTTCCTCGTTAGTGTAGCTACGACTGAGACGCCATTTTGTATTCTTTTATTATAATTTTTTTTGTATACATCAATATACGTAGCCACCAAGCCGCAGAACCTTATTTCGATTGCTTTTTTGGTATTTTAAAAAGAAATGCCCAAAACAGTCCCATTTTTCGGTGAGGCAAATAGATGTGACGTCTGAAGCATTTAGCACCAAAAGCGGAACCAACGTTTGCATCAAACCAATAGCAGAGGGAAAAAAGTACGTCTTCCATCTATCCTCCGTATATGACCAGCTTCTGGATCATTGACGATGAAAATGTGCACCACCGATTATAGTCCAAATACTCAATCATCGAATTCCTTCAGCGGGTTAAAAACTGAAGGAAAGTTCATGAACTTTGGTTTTTTATAGATGTGAAAACAATTTTGGCGTTGTTGGGAGCGACCGATGTTTCCTTGGTGAATGTTCCAGCGTGCATCGTTCGCTGAGTGAAAAAAGAGGCCTACAATCTCTGCGGTTGTGGCTCGTGACACAAGAGCACCGAGAGATATTGGTTAGATCGTGGAGTGAGATTGTAAACCGTGCACGCACCATCAAGATTGTCGAGACGAGAGTTTTAGGCGAGTACGCATACATTCGTTTCTTAGATCTTTATGCCTGCGACTTCGTGTCTGAATCGTTGCGTTGGACATCGAGGCACTGTAGAGATGGATTAAAAGCCTACGCTCTTGCAGATGGTGGCTGCTCGGGGAATATCCGCGCATAGGCTAATGCCATCAGCTGCTTCTTGTCCACTGTGCTTTGACGGCAGTTCCACGTCTGCATGTGCTCTGATACTTGTGGGTGCACACATATGAGTGTGTATATATGTGGAAAAACGATTTTTACGACCCTTAACTTCGAGTACAGTCCTCGAAGCGGCTAGATGTGATGATAACCGAAAAAGTCATGAAGACATAACTTATAAATCTGTGGACATCATTTACAAATCAGCAGACATAATTTATAAATCAGCAGACATAATTTATAAATCAGTAGGCAAAATTTTGCTTCCAAAACGATTTTGTGGACACTTAATTTCGAGCACAGTGCTCAAAACAGCTAGATGTGCTGATAGCCGGGAAAATGATGTTGACATAACTTATAAATCGGCAGACATCATTTATAAATCAGTAGGCATAGTTGATAAATATTCAGACATGATTTATAAAATAGTAGACATATTTCAGGAATCCGTAGACATCATTTATAAATTAGTGGACATAATTTATAAATCAGTAGACATCATTTGTAAATCGGTAGACGTATCTTATAAATCAGTAGCCATCATTTATAAATCAACAGACATAATTCACAAATCAGTAGACATAGTTTATAAATGGTTGACATTATTTATAAATCAGTAGACATACTTTATCAATCAGTAGACATAATTTATAAATTAGTAGACATAATCGATTTACAAAAAAACACTTAAGCAGATACTGGCAATTTTCTGTCAACTGGAACAATATCTTTGATTTATGACAATTCACTTCGATTCACGTCCGATTCACTTCAAATTCGGCCAGAGCAGAGTCTATAACATTTACGATCGTATGACGGGATTTTTGGTGTGTTCATTTGTTCATAAGAAATTATTGAAGTTGTCGTTTGTGTTCGAAAGTCGAACTTCTTTTTCTACAGCTTGCCATCTTCGTACTTTAAACAAATTTCAATAAGTATTCAGAATAGGAAAGTTGTATTATGTTACTAAAAGTAAACGTTTTATTTTTCTTTTCGGATCGTACCAGTTGCCAAAACCTACACCGATTGGCTATGCAGTGACAGTGGCAGTTTGATGAAATAATAGTAACTTCATCGTTTATCAATATTTTTCAATAAAAAACTCAGCAGGACTACGTATAAATTGCGTGTAAAGTCCGAACCTCATCATCCCAACAGCCTCAACAGAAAAGAACATTGAAAGCCGAGTTGTTTCTTATGAGGAACATCACTTGAGTGTCCGCCTTCGGTTTCGTTGAAACTCATATATCTGATGAAGTATTGACAACTACCAGACAGGAATATTTTTTTATCGACGGACAAGCGGATTTAAGGGGGGTTACGTCCTCTCAAAGGAAGGCGTGTCGAGGGTCCATTCTGCAGTTTCATCCATAAGCAGTCCACTGATCTGAATGGAAGAAATACAAAAATTCTTCTAATGTAATGCAATGAAAAATCCGCTATAGAAGTATTATAAAAAAATTGAACGAAGGCGACATACGCCTATTTTTAAGGGGTGGTTTCCCCCCTCAAACCTGTTTTTCCACCGATAAAAAATACGTGTTTACTGGTTTTCAATGCTTTATCACATCTGAGTTTCAACAAAATCGAAGGCGAACACTCAAGTGATGTTCCTAGTTAGGTCCCAAGCTTATGGAGACCCGTCAATGTGTATTGGCTACGAATAGTCGGAAAGACGCAATCCACATCAGCTAATGCAATACACACCTGCACCTGTTACATTGCAAAGATTGGGCTAGTTGGTTACATACATGCCATATATATTCATACAGCAAGGATATTTGAAACCCGTCTTATACATGTGACGTCGGTTATCTACAGGTCTTCGAGGGCCGTCCGCGTACCAGCACATCTGGCTGGTATTGCGACAGTCCTCAACATTTGTATAAACGAACCATTGATTTTGGGTCCAGGACGGTTCGCGGAATGGCGTTTAGGTGAATATGCTTCCGTCGATCCAAGGGTGACTTCGAAGACATTGCGGTTTACATAACGTTGATTATGGGAACAGTTGGCTACAATGGGGACTGGCCTCGAAGTCAAATGTCCTGAAAATCACTATTCCATACGTATATTACATACGTATGCGTGTGTTTTTGTTTGTTGTGTGTAGTTGTCACAGCATTCGCTTCAAACCGTATCTCCATAGCTCTGTTACTTGCTCCTGCGGGGATGCTGGCCTCTCTGGAGGAAACGAGCGCTATCGTTAGATCTCTCGAGTGGATCGCGAGACGTGGCCAGATGTCACTGCAGCTATAGAATATACCTTCGTATATGTTTGTATGTGTGTGTCGGCAAACCACTACATACTTTACTCTTTGGGCAAGACATCGTGTTCCTTGGCACACTTGCTCATGAGCTTTCACCCTCCCTCCCTCTCTTTCTCTCTTTCCCCCCTCCTCTCTTTCTCTCTGTCATCTATATACATAGCGCCGTACATGCACACACATATACACGCAATATACATATGCGTCTGTAGGCAGCTGTCGTCCTCCTGAGAGCTTCCATTACTCGTAGATTTTTATATTCTCTTTGCGTTTGCGAAACTTTTTTCTGACCCAGTTTGCGTACGTTAGAAGGGAGGAGAGAAGGAGACAGAAAGAGATTTAGAAGAAGCGGTCACATGGATATCTTCCCCATGGACTTCAGCTCCTTAATTATTGAACAACCGGAATTATTAAGCGGGATGATCCTTTTTCGGAATTGTATATTTTTGGTGTACGGAATTGGAAAATGTATGTCCAGTCGTTATGGAAGAAACTTCATGAGGAGTTTAGAATAAATCGGTAAATAAAGGGTCGTCATTAATTAAATTTACACAGCAATTTACAATAAATCGGTAAGTAAATTTTATCGGCAGTTAACAAGAAATCGGTAAGTACAAAGTCGTTATTGCAGAAACTGAATCAGCAATGTATCATATATCGGCAAGCAACGCGTCCTTATTGAAGAAATTTGATCGACAATTTTCCAATAAATCGGTAAGCAAAGAGCCGTTATTGAAGAAATTTAATCAGCAATTTAGACCAAATTGGTCATTAAAGAGTCGTTATTACACTATCTAAATAAGCATTTCAGAATAAATCGGTAAGTAAAGAGGCATTACTGAAAAAGTTGGAAAGGCAATTTAGAATGAATCGGTAAGTAGAGTCGTTATTGAATAAATTTAATAAACAATTTAGATCGGTAAGTAAATAGTAAAATGTAACTGCACGCTGCTCGACAACGGCGACGCAATGATGAAAAAACCGTGGTAATTTGGAACTTGCTTATGTTTCCCTCATTCTTGCAGCTTGTTGATGAACGCCACGCCGCGCGAGTACGAGGTAATTTTGCCATTTTGGCTCGTGCGCGATGGGGGAACTAAGCGAGCGGGTGGATAAAACAATCGAGAAGTCACGTGCGAGCTTCTCATTTACACGTCTATCTTCGCTGAATTCGATCTGCATAAATAAAAAGTGCCGTGGCCCACTGCGAAGCTTCGTGCACGATTCACTGTGCATGATTCCGGCAAGTTTGTTTGCTGGTATCGGGCCCATTTGGCGTACGGGAATTCTCGCGGCAAAATTAATCCTCAAGCTGAATTGAATTAATTATTGGAGAAAACAAATGTATGAGTGCTCGTATGTTCCAAAAGATTCTGTACAGGATTTAGAGGGATATGCCAAAAAGAAACTATTGTACGAATAAAAATTTGGCTGAGGTTAGCAATAACTGAGGCTAGCAATAAATAATTTAATTATTGGATTTTGGTCAAACGTAATTGGTATTACGCATTAAAAAGTATATAATGATTATTAAATATTGTAAATTAACGGGTGTGAAGAAACTTGGGCCCAAAAAACTGATTGGATCTCGTTATTTTTTTCTGACGAAAGTATGGGTATGACGAATCCAAAAATTTACACACAATCGATAGATCGTCTTCTCAGGTTTGAGTTTTTTTTCAATAGGAAAATATTGATAATTAAAAAAGTTATTATTATTTGAACAAAGTGCCCCATTTGCTGCATTGCAGTGGGTGATCTGACCTTTCACAAGAATCGTCATAACCCCGCCATTTTTTGGAATACTTACACCATCTTTGTTGAATATCAAAATTGAAAGCCTTGGCTATAAAACTGAGAATAAAAAATTGCAGTTTCGACATTTTAAGTTCATGCAGACCCCTTAATTGTTCGAATACCGATAGTCGTTTCGTATCAGTCGAAACCTAAAATAATGATGGTCATTAGTTATAATTCCTAATTACAATATCGTCATTACTAAACCGTAATTGATTAACGCTGAGACAGTTACTTATAATCACTATATAATTGAGTAACTTGTCATTACTTATTATTAAGATAACTAGATAAGTAGCTATATAAGTGAATGGATAAGTAACTAGATAAGTAACTGGATAAGTAACTAGATAAATACCTAGATAAGTAACCAGTAAAGTAACTAGATACGATTTGATAACATATAATCACTAGATAGTTCAGTATCCAAGCCGTTTTCAAGCAAAGTCCAGCCTTTCACCAATGAATGTTAAAGGATATTGATTTTTTTTTCGAAACAGATACGTCCACTTAAAGTTCAACGCCGAAGTTTCCGCATCATTCGTTATATAATTATCGAGGAAAAAAATATCGTAATCTGCATTATGTAATACATTATTTTTCTAAACAATTGCTAATTGACCTGGAATTTATTTTCGATAAGTGCAATGATTGCGTCAGCAAGAAATTTCAGCTGCAGCTAAATTTTCAAAATTTAAATATTTCTCAGCAGTATCCTTCGACATTGATGGGTGAAACGCTCGACTCGAGTGAAATTCCTCAAGTGAAATTGCAAAACTTTCTACGCGAGCGAGCACGATCATTTCGTTTTCCTCGGCCCCATGTCGTGACGAACAAAAGAATGATTTTTCCCTTAAACGCGAGTCCTTTTTGTGCGTTTCTCCTTTTTCTCATCATCGCCGCGTATATCTTTTGGAACGAAGCTTCGCGAAACTGTCTTCTGACATTTATACCGTACTTGCCGCGTGACAAAAGACAGAAAAGGAAACGCATAGCGAGGCGGCTGAGAATAAAAAAGATGCGGCGGGAGAACCACGGGTAAACGGGCATAGTGAGCGAGAAGATGAGCGAGATAATGTAAAAAGTGGACGGCTGGTAGTATAAGAGTGACAGGACCGCGAGGTCTTTTGCGGATGAAAGCTTGAAGCAAAGAACTCGAGAGAGAATTGCCTGTCGGAGTGTATCCGCGCGCCAACGGGGTGCGCAAGAATGATAAAAGAATGGAATCCACAGATGGGGTTGGTTTTCGGGGGGTGAGGGGTGAGAATGGGTAACGGAAAGTACGCGTGTAGTAAGACAAAGAGGCGAATGGCGCTTGGTTAGTTTGTTTTAGGTCCGATTACCGTCTGTAGCAATTTACTTTCCTTGCGCATACTTCGCACTTCTCAGTTTACACACCGCCGAAACTCGGCCTATATATATATATATATCTATGTATGTATATATTTATGAAGGGCGTCATACCGTGACGAATTCCGAACTCTAACTGTACATTTGGAGACATTTGTCACTTGCGGGGACTGTCCTGATAGTCTTTCAGCCACAAAGATAGAAATTGTACAGGGGTTATCATGAGGCCGTTATCGATCACCGTTGAAAGGGGTTTACGTGGACGGCTGAAAATATAACAGACTTATACGGAAATGTACATTTGAATGAGATTAAAAGTATAGTTAGGCATCGCCTGCTTAGGAGATAATTACTGGGAGGTAGTCAATTAATTTTGAATACACAAATAAAATTTGTATGAGAAAGTTCTATAGACTGGAAGATTGAAGCCTTCCCTCGCTACCCCTCGTGTTCCCTCGCCACGCCTCGTGTTTCCTCGCCACGCCCCGTGTTTCCTCGCCACGCCTCGTGTTTCCTCGCCACTCCTCGTGTTTCATCGCCACGCCTCGTCTTTCCTCGCCACGCCTCGTCTTTCCTCGCCACGCCTCGTGTTTCCTCGCCACGCCTCGTGTTTCCTCGCCACACCTCGTGTTTCCTCACCACGCCTCGTGTTTCCTCGCCACGCCTCGTGTTTCCTCGCCACGTCTCGTGTTTCCTCGCCACGCCTCGTGTTTCCTCGCCATGCCTCGTGTTTCCTCGCCACGCCTCGTGTTTTTTCGCCACGCCTCGTGATTCCTCACCACGCCTCGTGTTTCCTCGCCACGCCTCGTGTTTCCTCGCCGCGGCTCGTGTTTCCTTGCCACGCCTCGTGTTTCCTCGCCACGCCTCGTGTTTCCTCGCCACGCCTCGTGTTTCCTCGCCACGCCTCGTGTTTCCTCGCCACGCCTCGTGTTTCCTCGCCACGCCTCGTGTTTCCTCGCCACGCCTCGTGTTTCCTCGCCACGCCTCGTGTTTCCTCGCCACGCCTCGTTTTTCCGCGCCACGCCTCGTGTTTCCTCGCCACGCCTCGTGTTTCCTCGCCACGCCTCGTGTGTCCTCGCCACGCCTCGTGTTTCCTCGCCACGCCTCGTGTTTCCTCGCCACGCCTCGTGTTTCCTCGCCACGCCTCGTGTTTCCTCGCCACGCCTCGTGTTTCCTCGCCACGCCTCGTGTTTCCTCGCCACGCCTCGTGTTTCCTCGCCACGCCTCGTGTTTACTCGCCATGCCTCGTGTTTCCTCGCCACGCCTTGTGTTTCCTCGCAACGCCTCGTGTTTCCTCGCCACGCATCGTGTTTCATCGCCACGCCTCGTGTTTCCTCGCCACTCATCGTGTTTCCTCGCCACGCCTCGTCATTCCTCGGCACGCCTCGTGTTTCCTCGCCACGCCTCGTGTTTCCTCGCCACGCCTCGTGTTTCCTCGCCATGCCTCGTATTTCCTCGCCACGCCTCGTGTTTCCTCGCCAAGCTTCGCGGCCCCTCGCCATCCCTCGCCATGCCTCGCGTCACCTTGCCATCCCTTGTGTTCTCTCGCCATGCCTCGTGTTCTCTCGCCATGCCTCGCGGCTACACGTGTGAATTCGTCGACCATCCTCGACATGTGCACCGGAGGGCAAAATAATAGGTACTTCGTCATGTGCGATAGATTGAGCCATTATCCATATACGTGCACGTATAATCCCCATAGGCTTATTATACTTGCAGGTATAATACCGATTGAGATGTTCAGGAAGAGATAGCGAAAGGTGCGAGAGCAGAGAGGCCGCCCGGTGCGGAATCTACGAAACGAGAAACAAAATCAGATAAAGGTCTGGCAGAGTTAGAGATTTTCTCGCTCGTTTCACCAAGAGCGAACTAATTCGAAGAATCTACTATACATCTGTACTTTCGTAGTGCGCATATATACATACATATCGGAGGTATATATATTAAAGAGGATACAGATATAGCAGAGCGGCGAACGAGTCCTCTGCAGTATTTGGTAGCAACGGTGGCACTGATTTTATGTGCCAGGTTTCGGTAACGCCCTTACGAGGGTCGACGCGTAACAGCTCCTCGCTCGTGCTCGGTCCTTTATCCCTTTTCAGCTCAGGCTCATATATATATATATAGATGAGCCTGAATGAGAAAAGGGTATATATATATATATATATATATATATATATATATATATACACCCTTTTCTCATTCAGGCTCATCATACATATATATATATATATATATATATATATATATATATATATATATATATATATATATATATATATATATATATAAGTATGCCTATCTATACATATAATATACATGGCAAACGAATCTCTCGTTTCACGTACGTTTTCGGTGGTCCTGCGAGAGGGTAAATGGGAAACCGTGCGGCCGTGACAATATCCAGACGGAAGTCTTTTTATGAGAATATATTTGACCTCGGTATCGAATCGATATACTCTTGTTCCGATAGTGAGAGACAGAAATGCGGGCGGAGAGGGGTGAGAGAGAGGGAGAGAGAGAGAGAGAGAAGCAAATTCGCCGCTCGCTGATGCACTTTATTGGATCGATGCACATCCGATGAAAAAAGACCGACTCTTCCGCCTTTCCGCGCTATTCTGGTTTTCTCAATCTTTTTTTTAAATTCACCACTTTTCTAACATCGAACGTTTTGCACGCTTCAATATCTCGTCTATTTTTCTCCCCGTGTTCCGGAACTCCTCATTTTTCCTTTTAATTCCTGTAGCTACAATGGAGCACCGATAAAAGTGCACTTGAACCGGATTTTCGATCTTCTTTCTCCCTCAAATGGAATGGTTCTGTTTTCAAATCACAATTGGTGAGTTAAATTAATTTTTTTCCTTCACTTCTTGTCTCGACCCGGGAGAAGAAGGCGAAGAAATTCTTGCACGGAGCGGACGTACGTGGGCAATGAGAGCTGCAGCGAGAAAGTTGCAGTGAATCGGTAATGAAAAATGATAGGGGTGCGAAAATTTCGGGAGGACTAACGCGGAGAAAATTGAATGGAAATTTTGATGATGACGATTCGGTTGATAGGATGCACGTTCTTTCGGGAGTGGAGCGAATTCACCGTCTCTCGCGGTGAAAAATTATATTCGAATGTGGGAGGATGTCAATGTCCCGATTGATAAGGGTTGGAGGCTCGATTTATGATTTAATCGCGTGATTAAAAGGAGCTCGGGATCGTTCCGATAGGACTGCATGGGAAATTCAATTCGAAACTATTCATAATCGAAATCTTGTATGTTATCCTATTGTGTAAAGAGTGAAATAATGAAAGGAATGAGCGGACGGCGAGAAGATGGAATGTTAATTATAATTATTTGTAAATCGTTGTAAGGTGCCTGCCTAAGCTTAAAATTGTGAAAACACGATGTTTTAATTGTAGAGTTTTATGGCCTGGCGTCTTTAATCCATTTGGCAATAAAGGATTTTGTAAAAATCCAAAAGTCGACCGAGTTATGACATTTATGGTGAAGGAGCATTGCCATTGAAATTCCGAAAATACGATTTTTAATTAAATAATCGTGTACTAGGATCTTAACTTTAATGGGCAACAAAGATTTTGTAAACATTTTAAACGTTCACCTAGTTTTCGTGTTTACAGTAACGGGGCTTATCGCTTGGAATGTTGAAAATACATTTTTTATCGCATAGTTTTACAGCCGATGGTCTTATCTTGAAATTACAGCCAGGATTTTGTAAACATTGCCAAAATTGCCCGAATTATGACGTCTTTGGTGAAGGGCCATTGCGTTGCTGTGCTATGGCAAAATGTCCACTGCCATTTTCTTTTCATTTTTGCGTTTTTGTCGAAACTATATTTTATAGAATGGCGTAAGTCGTACCTCAAAATCTATTCGATCCATTCAGTTCAAATTCGAACGAGGCATACTTGACAATATTTTCTACCGAGTAAACGGGCGATTTTTTTAATTTGCTTAACCATTTGTTAATGATAAATGATGGAAGTCGTTTTTTCGATCGCCAATCGAACTTTTATTGTACAGCTTGCCATTTTCGTAATTTCCAAAATTCCAAAGAAGTATCTGGTCTTTCGAAAGTTTCATTATTATACTTAAAGTACATGTGTGTATTTTCCATTCAAGACCACTCTAGTTTCCAGAACCACTGACATCGATCGGCCATGTAGCAGCACTTTCTTCACTGCTACGTAATGCTATTGATGGAAAACAGCATGGTGGATCGCAGCGCGAACCATACAACTTTGATCTTTTGTACCCTACGAGGAATTAACTTGTCCCTACTGTCAGAGTGTCTCGAGTTTGACATTTTAATTATGAAATGGATCTTTCCATCTCATTTGGACTTTTTCCACTACGTTATTGTACGGCGATGCGGAACTTTCATTATAAAAGTGTTTATTTTATGAGATTTTTCACCCGGACGGACTGACAATGGACTTATACTCGCTGCATTCCACGCCATTTGGTCGTGCACTTAAAAATGTTTCCTATTCACAGACAAAGCGAGATCGTCTGGCAATTGCGAGTATAACTTGGAGGCTTGAACAAAAAAATTACGTATTTGGAAGATGATTGGGAAGGAGTGCATTTTAAATAATATCGATATGGTCAGAAGTTTTAGAACAGTATTAATAGAATAATATTGATAGCATGAATAATAATAATAATAATAGAATACTATTAATAACATAAATAATAATAATAATAGAATACTATTGACAGCATAAATAATAATGATAGAATACTATTGATAGCATAAATAATAATGATAGAATACTATTTATAGCATAAATAAGTAATAGTAAGAACAATTTCCCTGCTTCCGCGGTCGCACTAGGACGAAAATGTTTACGTACACTTTTCAAAGTGTTGAAACGCTTTAAAAAAACGCAAAAAATTCACGAATACTCTCGAATCCATCTTCAATGTGAATCCACGATTGTTTAACTTTTGTAGGGAGGGTATTGGCGCCATGCCCCTTTTTGGTTGCCAGAAATTTCAAAGTAAGTCCGCGCAGGTTTAAGGGGGGTTTGTCTTTTTTTTTCGCAAAATTTACTGCTTTTTGGGAATTTTTTTGTGAAGAAAGTATACAACGGAAAACTTGTGAAACTTGGCATATAGTTTTATTGATCTGTTTACTACATACAAAAAATTTTTTAAACAATTTCATCACAAAATCCGCCTCCCACCCCCTCGACGCGCGAGGGTCCTTTTTTGATGGTGTGCACGATTACAGCCTTCACGTTCATCCTGCAACAAAAACCCAAAAAGCATTTTACTTTAGACACATATAGCTATCGTTTGATGAAGCAAAAAAGCAATACGTTTAATAGTTTTTTATTTATAACAAAAAATCGATCAATTTTTTTCGAAAAATCGATACTTCAAGTTCAAAACGTCACCAAATCGTCAATTTTTTTTTTCCCTTCATCGAACGATAGCTATATGTGTCTAAAGTAAAATGCTTTTTGGGTTTTTGTTGCAGGATGAACGTGAAGGCTGTAATCGTGCACACCATCAAAAAAGGACCATCGCGCGTCGAGGGGGGTGGGAGGCGGAATTTTTTATGAATTTGCTTAAAAATTTTTTTGTATGTAGTAAACAGATCAATAAAACTATATGCCAAGTTTCACAAGTTTTCCGTTGTATACTTTCTTCACAAAAAAATTCCCAAAAAGCGGTAAATTTTGCGAAAAAAAAAGACAATCCCCCCTTAAGGCGGGATTCTACTGTGACAGGTATAAAAAATGTTTTTTTTTTTCATTTCCTCAAAGTATACGTATTCAAGAAAATTTGAAAAAAATGTTAACTTGAAATATGGAACATTGACCAAGTTACAGATGATTGCCGTGATAGCAGGTAGCATAACGATTCGCGCATACTAGAACTTTCAATCGCGTTTTTCTCGACGTGACCGGAATCATAACTCTAGCGATAGTTGTCCGATTTTGAATTTAGTATTTTTCAAGCCCCTGAATATACGACAAAAATTTGCGCAAAATAATTTTTTTTTCGACCGACGAATGCTTACATCGAGAACTACATTTATATAGAGTATAAAACGGTTTTATTATTATTTTTGAAATCAACGATTATAAAGATATCGATCCGGCTGATGGACCACATTTTTTATACAGATGCTTTATTATACCTCAACAACGTTGTTAATTTTTTTCTTTGAAATATAAATTTACACGTACTGAGTTCAATATATGCTCAATAACATACCGTTTTCCGAACCCCAAATAAATAATCTAGTAGACGAAAAAATCGGCAAAAGCGACCTTTTTCGGTCCGTCAACACTGTGACGGACCGGAAACCCTTTGACAGACAACCCCTCGACAGAAAACCCTTTGACAGACCCTTGAGACAACCACTATCGTCGAATATCCATAAGTGAATATCCGTAAGTCGAATATCCATAAGTGAGTATAGAGTAGAAATGAGTTTGTTTATTTGGGTTTGTTTGTGTTCGTTTGGGTTTGTTTGGGTTTCTTTTTGGCCCTCATTTCTACTCTATACTCACCCTCTATACTCACTTTTCCTCTACCTCTCGTCATTTCTGGCACTCATTTCTACTCTATACTCATTTATCGATTTTTGTACTTATGGATATTCGACTTATGGATATTCGGTTATGGAAATTCGACTAATGGATATTCGGCTATGGATATTCTGCCCCAATCGAGACAACTACATGAATTGTATCGAGGACTAAAATATCTAAATATAACAATGTGAAAAGTGTCAAGAGATAAGAATATTAAAAGAAAAATATTCCTAGTATTAAGCGATAATAGAATTTATAGTATCGAAAGAATAATTCGAGTAGAATAATATCGATAGCATAAAAAAAGAATGATTTCAAGACGATGACGTCTTTAGTATCAAAAGATAATAGCAGCTATAGACATCGCGACCATAAAAAAAATGAATACAGCGTTTTACAGAAACTTATCAACAGCACTAAACCATATTAAAATAATAATATAAATAATATTCCCAGATCATTCCTACCGAATGCCGACCACTTCGGCAAAACCACTTCGACAAATGATAAAACATCTTTTCCTCTTCACAAAAACGATCTCTCTGATTTATCCACCAGATATGACATTGACAATTTTCCGTCACGTTAAAATCTCAACTCGCTTCATTTACTTTATCCTTCCATTTTTACCGTCACAATTGATCCTCACGAGGCTCTCGCACGAGCTATCGAAAAATGTCTCGATTCCTCATCTCGACGATCTATTTCTGTCGCAAACGATAAAGAAGCCTGAACTCCACGAGCCCGTGATTTTAAACGAGAGGTATGTCTCGTCAAAGTCCAGAATAAGTAATTATTCCAATCGAAAAATCCGATAAAGCAATTGAGGACTCGCGGCAACCAATGAATTATTTCGCAGCTTCGAAGCTCCCGGGAGGATCCTCGGTGGGCAATTGGGAAACATTCGAATATTCAAAGTAGGCTGCTCAAATTTGTCGAAACATGTGCCGTATCGTAACGAGTTCCTCTTTATTTTTCTTCACACGAGCCGACGTCTCGTATATCGCAATTACGTGTGAAAGAGGAGGGCACGCACATTCGCACGGTCCTGTGTATGTGCATGTACGTGTGTGCGTATGTGCGCGTTATGGATGAGCACCTATGTATATTCGCAAGGGTATAATAACGTGCGCGTGGTGTGCGCTCCATGTGCGTGTCGCTCTTCTGCACTGTAATTCCTCACTGTCTTCCATCCCATTTGTGCTGCTCTCCTCCGCCAGCACCGGGAGAGAGAGAGAACGTGAGGTCTCGCGGCTCAACGGTTTTGATGCCGTTCTCACCTGTAAAACGGTGCGAACTCGGATCCTTCTTCGTCCTCGGCCCTCTCTCTCATTCCCTCTCTCTCTCTCTCTCTCTCTCTCTTTCTCTCTTTCTCTCTCTCTCTCTCTCTCTCTCCCCCTCTCCTCAAATCCCTTCGCCCTTCACGTCATGACGGGACTCGCCGCGTTTTAGCATGCGATGCTTATCGTTTACCCTCCCCTTCTGCCGCTCCTCCTCGCCCTTATACCCACCTTAACTGATAAAAATAGGGCTCAAAAATGTTTCGCGTGACTTGCCAATCTCCTGTCCGAGCTGATAGTACCACATCCAAATGTGATGCCCTCGAGTTTCTCGACTTCCGGTTAATCCAGACTCTCCTTAAAAAAAATCACACCCAGACGAGAAATGGAATTTTATTTTTGCGAAGTTAACGAGGCATTGCCGACAATTTTTTACGCAACGATCGAGTATCGGGGCTCGTGGATGGAAATCGAAAGTAACGGATAACACACATTCGGCAGGTACAAGGAAATCGCCTCAAATTGCAATCATTAAATACCAGTATTTTCTTTGCCTAATGGTTGCAGGGAGTCATCCGTAATCCAAATCGAGATTTTCGACCTGGTTCTTCAGGAACTTTGGCTGGCATTTTGAATTGAAGAGTTTTTAATCAAATAATTAGTTTATTTTCCACTTTTGAGAGTGTTTTTATCAAATAATTCGTTTATTTTCAACTTTTGACTAAAAATGCTCGGGCCTGAACTTACCGGAAATTCAATTTTCTACAACTTTTGTCGTAACAATTTTTCGTCTATGATCGATATTTTCCGACTTAAACCTAAAAAAGGAATTAAACGGAAACTATTGCATTATTTCGTTTATTTTCAACTTCAGCGTATAAACAAATATAACTAAACTCGTAGGGAATAAAATTTTCTACAACTTTGGTCATTACGTTTTTTTTCTAGTATCACTATTTGCGGTCCTACGGCTATAGCAAATTTAACGGAACTTCGTTAACCTGCGTACCTAACGATTAGAAAAAAATACTGCTATTCAATTATTGCAACTACAAATGTACACCTCTACTGGACTGGAAAGAATGCAACGGTGCTGTGGAAAGCGTCGCAAGAATTAATTTCCCCCGGAGAAGGAACAAGGAAACTTCGTTGGAGGGAAAACGTGGCCGAATGCGGGAAACAACGCTTGGATTGCCGATGAAAAGAAAGAGAAAAGAAATGGCTGGGAGGAAAAGAAAAAACGAGCGATAATATTACGTTACCAAGACCTTGAACTACCCTAGCTCGCATCACTTCTTCTTGCGGGGTGGAAAAAACTTTTAAGAAAATAATCCTGGATCCAGCGTGTGTATATCCATCAAGGAAAGTTTGGTCGCAGAGAAGAAAGCGAAAGATCGGAAAATCTCGTCGTGCGGAGAAAGTTGGACGAATTTCGAATACACCGAATTGTGATAAATACGAGCGCACGAGAGCCGCACGAAATTTCGCATCAATCATAGAATAGGACAGCGCGGTAATGCGATGATTGATAACGAACTTAAAGAATATATATATATCAGGAAGCAAGAAAGGAGGAAAACGCATTGAAAATGAATTCATAATAAAGGGGCGCATATAGTCAAAGTTTCGTGGGACAAAAAAGGTCAAGGCGTTTCCAGACTTCTCTCTCCACTTATAGGGGCTTTAGAGAAGTTCAATTGCGTCGCAAAACGTAACGAGGCACGTCATCGTCGGGAGATATTTTTTGTGCGGTCGAACGCGACAGCGGGAAAGTGTCAGATTGAAAAGGGCGAGTAGACGAGGTAGGGGTGTAGAACTGTAATGGGGCAATCCTGAAAATATCACAAAGGCTCCCTAACCTACGACCAAATTCCATTTTATTCAATATCGTTTCTTATATCTGATTTGCTGGCTTACCTTTCTCTTCTGGACACCCATTAACGGAGCATTTACCGGCCCAAAGTCAAAATTGATGACGTGTGATTTGAATTAACATGTATATAAGGGTGTGAGAGAGAGAAATCTACCACTTTTATTCTTGTTATTAGGAAAAGAGAGATTCAGGGCAAATTTGAGCCGTTGGAATAGTGTAAGTGGTGGCGCTGTATAATTTGGGTATTTGGCTAATTTACTGGGGAAATTTAAACTTGAATGGATCAATTTATGGTTTATTAAATAGAATTATTATGTTAGGTATTAACTCACGATTATTTTTTTGTAAGCTCGTTGAAGAATTTACAAGCCTTCGAATTGAAGAATTACAGCTTCGAAGAATTACAGCTTCGAAAAAGTTTTTTTATGCATTGATATTATTATTTTCCACAAATGATAGATAAAAGGTACAGGTACTTTGGTCGAAAATAATGAAGGCTTTTGTCATATACCTAACTCGAATTTATGTAAATATAGTGATAGCGATATTGAGACAGTAAGCAGTTTGATGATGTAGGGGCCGAGTTTTAAAAATCTTCAACAGGATTCGAAAAAAAAATTGGTTGTGCATTGAGTCATTCAAGTTTGAATCTGAGGAGATCGTTTCTCGTGTTAAGCGGTCTGCATGAGCTCGGAATTTTTAATTTTTGGTTGCATTGCTTTATAGCCTAAGGTCTTAAATGTAATTTGCAACAGAGATTTTGTAAAAATTCCCAATATATTGCAACCACTTTCTAACAAAGATTTGCAATTTGCAACCGAGATTTTGTAATAATTAAAAAAAAAGTGCAATCAATTTGTAACAGAGAATATGTAAAAATGCCAACATCATGTTTTGTAAAAATTCCAAAAATACTGCGATTAATTTACAATAGAGATTTGATGACAGTTCCGAAAACATATTTACCATTTTTTATTTTGCGTTTCATTCGAAACTATGTTTTACGAAACTGGGTAAGTCATTCCTCAAAATTTCATTCGATTCACTTTAAATTCGTCCAGACTATTGCTTATGGCATTTCCTATCGTTCGACCAATTACTTTTTTATATGGTTATCCATGTGTGAACCAAAAATGATTAAAGTCAAGTTTTTCTGTCGAAAATCGAACTTTTTTGTCTTTCTGCTCGCCATTTTCGTACTTTTCAAAATTTCAAAAAGTATACAGTCGTATGAAAGTTTCATTATTGCACTGAACGTAAATTTATTTATTTTTCGTTTCCGATTATCCTAATTGCCAGAACCGCCTCCACCGATTTTCCATGCAGCAACAGCGACCGATAATTTTTTATACGATCATCCAATTGTTGATAACTAATGACAAAAATCCTTTTTTTGCGAAAATCGCTCTTTTTTCGACCGTTTGCCATTTCCCTACTTTTCAAAATATCAAAAAAGTATTCAGTCGTATGAAAGTTTCTGTATTACACTGAAAGTAAATTTATTGATTTTTCGTTTCAGATCACCCTAGTAGCCAGAACCAACTACACCGATTGGCCATGCACCGAAGACGTTGTTCAAATAATAACTTCACTGGTTATAAATATTTTCCAATAAAAAAAGAACTCAAACTTAGCAAGACTATGTATCAATTGCGCGTAAGATCCCGACCGCATAATCCCAATACCCTCGGCAGAAAAAAATATTGAAAATCTACCTGTTTTTGGGCCCCAAACCTGTGCAGCCCTAGGGAAATGGTCCAGCGCTGCCACTTAGATTTGCACTAGAACTAGACAGTTAAAGCAGCATGCATTTTTTTATGTTATAATATTCTTTAACTGGACAAGGGACCATTTTTTCGACATATCCCAATACATTCCAACCCGTTGTTTCCCCGTTTCGAGGACGATCATCGAAGTCGAATGTCTCCAGAATCACGATTCCCCGTACACGTCGATGGCAGTCTCGAATCAGATCGAGCGAATGGCCTCTTATCCCTTTTTTTCTTGGATAACGGAGTTGAAGGCGTCAATGCCACCAAATTGCGCATCACTCGATGAAAGTTCGTTAAATCTGGGAGGTGAACGTTTTAGCAATGGAAATTTTGCGCTAGCGCAGAGGTACCTACCTCATCGTTTTCGCGAGCTGAATCCATCCAAGTAGTTCCATAACGAGCACAAGGTGATGCAGCCCCAGTCTCGCTCTTTGTTACCTCACACATATCGAAGGTTCAAAGCTGCAACGGAGCTGGCAAAAGTAAAGTTCGTTCGAGGACTCATCAAATCGCAATCTCCGCTGAATTTCGCTCGAGCTCGCTTCGATATGCAATTTTGCCAGAGAAACGGACATACGATGGATAGTTGCCACGTGTGATCGAAACTCGAAGCGAGAGAGAGGGACGGAGAGAGAGAGAGGGAGGGAGAGGGGGGGGGGGAGAGAAAGGGATGCAGTGTATAGAGTTAGAGAGATAAACGTTCAAAAAGGGAAGTGGAGTAAGCGTCCGTAATATAATCGTCGGGAAGGAGGAACAAGGACGGAACTTCGGGTTTGAATCGCTTTAGGTTTATTATACGCCGTACATATTCGCCGACCAAAAGCTTGGGCCCGCGTGCGACACTGTACAGATACATGTCGATAGTTAAACGCGACCCGGTTTCGGGCAAATTCTAATTTCAATCCGGTAAATAGCCAAATTGGATGAAATGGAATTCCACCGCAGTGGATTCGTCTGAAGGCATACATACGCGTACGGAAATTTCAGTGCTGTATGAATCGTCCCATTAGAGATGACGTATCTATATCATCCACACACTCCTGCACACCTATGACTATATTCACTATAGTCACCCCGCTCCTACACATTATATACATACATACGCAAATATGTATTCGCGGACGTACACTCCGTAGACATTCCCTGGCCAATTAGATCGGCTATAAATATCTGATTGGTTTTTTTCTCCATATACTGGTAATATAATCTTTAAAACCACTTTTGGAAGTCCTATATTCGTGGAGTTGAGCTTCACCCAGAAGGGCACGTGTGTAAAATATTCACTGTCGGATTGACCGAAGGCCAAGATTTTAAATTCTGGTTGGTGGGTCACCATTAGCTTGGGGTCCAATAAACAGGTTGATAGTGATTGGGGTGAGTAGGTCGTGATTTTACACACAATTGATACGTACTCTTGTCAAGTTTGAGTTTTTTTAAAACATTGATAAATGATGGAGTTACTATTTTTTTTTAATGCCACTGTCGCTGGGTGGCCAATCGGTGTACGTGGTGCTGGTAAATAGGGTAATCTGAAATGGAGAATAAAATTGTAGTTTCAGTGTAAGAATAAATTGTTATTAGGATAACTTTTGTATGGCCGGATACATTTTTGAAATTTTAAATATTACGAGAATGGCAAGCTGTAGTAAAAGTAATTCGATTTTGTACAGAAAAACAGGTTTAATAATTTACTTTAAAGAAATGGATAAATAGCATTAGTATAATAATGCAGTCAATAGCTTTCGCGTGATCGGATAGGTTTTTAAATTTAGAAAATTACGAGTATGGCAAACTGCCGAAAAAGTAATTCAATTTTCGACCAATGAAAATGCGCTTCAATAATTTATTATGAACAAATGGATAAACAGCATCAATATAATCATGTAATCAATAGCTTTTGTATGAGCGGATAGTTTTTTGAAATTCCAAATTTCACGAGTATGTCAAGCTGTAGAAAAAGAAGTTCGATTTTTTACTAAAAACAGCTTTAATAATTTATTATGAACAAATATTGAACGAATTTTTACATTTCTTTCTTCAAATCCTAGTCAAGACCATTGGCTATAAAACTATGAAATAGAAATAGTATTTTCGAAATTTCAAGCCTACCCAGAGTCCTCGCCGCCAATTCACTAACGTTATCAAACATCGAAAACATACGAGAAACGCGAAGCCACATTTCCAAATGTAGGCGTCCGTTTTCATTTTTCATTTCAAATTCCCTGCTAACTAAGAATCGCGGCATCGGGATTCTTGACTTTGGGCTTTAACCGCTGTGTTGCACTACCGTCAAAGTGTGGCTCGCGTAATCAAGTGCAATGACTGCACTGTTTGCACGTTGACTTCGTCACCGTTGGATGCCACAATTCGGTTGTTAAATGTTTATAAGGGAGCAACCCCACGAATCCGGCGACGAGATGCGGTGTAACATTGAAGTTTCACTGGGGAATGGGAACGGTTGCTTTCGGACTAGCGAAAACTGGTGTTTCTGTGAAACCACCAGAGAAAGAGAGAGGGAGAGAGAGAGAGAGAGAGAAAAAGAACGAGAGAGAAAGAGATAGAAGAAGAGCATTTCAGAGGGATTCAGAGGTATCAGAGTGAGCTTGAATTCTGTCCTAATTTTACACCTGCAAGAGAGCGATGTCACGAACTCAATCTCAACATGGCAAGAGAGGCAACATCAGTGGTAGTGGCTCTTCTCGCGACCCAGTTTTCCTCTTTCTCGCACTTCTCAACGTCCCCACATTGTCTCGATCTATATGTATAATTCCCGACTGGCGCAAAACAGTCAAGAATAAAATACAGATATACATGTGTGTGTGTGTGTGTGTGCGTGTGTGTGCGGACACGTCGTGAGTACAAAACTGTCGTCGGGGCTTCTCTGATCTCTCGACGGGGCCAAGGACGTGCACGACGACAGTAGTCAAATATTTCTTAAGAAAATACGGGGATAAAAAGTAAGAAAGCTCATGCATGATAGTCTCGCGACAAGGGACAATGGAATAACGCGCTAAAAAGGTGTCGCCGAGTAGACACAATTCGAAAAGTATATATTTTTACTCGCAAGCGAAGGCCACTCAGGTTAAAAAAGAAAGTATACACTTGTTTTTATAGCATAAAGACTCCATGGACTGAGGCGAGCTTGTAAGCGTGGAAATTGAAAGATACGATTTTTTAAGAGGCCAGTCCACTTTGGAGCCACGAAAAAAAGGCTACCCGTGTAGGGTTGCCAGTCGTGACAAAAATGCCGCTGATCAGCCATTAAACGGCTTGACGATAGTTGGCCAGTAGTGAGTTGCCCGATGCTGGCTCAGTATTGGTAGTGAATCGCTCGCCATTTATATTCATATCGTTCGGCACGCGATATTGGGCCATTACAAAGACAATGCTATTGTGCCGATCATTACTGAATAACATGGCTGTCGGGGATCGGCCGATCTTCGCCCATTATCGTGTCTCCAATAATGATATTACTCCCGTTTAGCATGAATCCGCCAATCATCCCGCGCCAACAGTTCACCAGTTTTACGAATGAAAATACACATACATCAATGTTGGTGCCGACAATATTCACACTGAGAATAGTTTGAACTGTCGGTTACCTATCAGAGATCGTCACTGGTAAATATCGTCATCTTGCAGGTAATTAACTTGTATGGAGACCAATACCGAGCCAATACTTAAACGTTCATTGTTCATCGGTGCCTTATTTTGTATATCACTCTATTCCGCCGTTATCCGACCGATTATTTTTTGCTTTCCCTTACCCAGGCTTATCGTTAGCCAAGATCAAAGTTGTATGAGGCTGTGTATCACGAGAGTGTCACGGCGTTTCCATAATAAGGAATCGCCGAACGTAGACGCACGACAACAGACTGGAGAGACCGTGACTTCGCGAGGTCATGTGCGTGAACGGGCGATATTTACGGCACGAGTACAGTTCGCGACGGACGTGCTTGTCCCATTTTGTATTAAGCTGAATTTTGAAAAGTTTATTAGAAATTATATTGCAAATCATAAAATAATAATTGACGGGTTAATTGCAGAACAATAGATACAAAAAATGATAAAGAGCGATGGAAAAATAAAGTTCATAAGAAATTCAATGGATGACTAAAAATGTCTGACCGCGTGAAAAAACATCGCATCCTTCGTCGGTTAGCTCTAAGTTCGGAACGAGACCGTAGTTCTGGAAGGCAATTCATAAATATCCCAGGCGATCAAAGTGTTTCTAACAATCAAATCGTGAATCGGCCTATCGGAGATAGCTCACTGAATTCTGAGAATCTCGACATCGCTTCTGGGTCAGATCAAAATTTTTTGATTGCTGAAAATGAAACACCGGATGTCGACGACAGTTGCCTATCATCAGGGGAAAGTGAGGGTCGTTCTGCGCTGAGACAAACACTCCATCATTGGGCTTTAAACAACTTGGATACACTGCGCCTGAATGTGATTACAGAGCTCCTTAAATCATTGAGAGAAGTTATTCCGGATCCATCATTGCCAAAAACTGCACAAGCTCTGTTAGGCACGCAACATCGGCGAATTTTACGAGTAATGACATCCGCGAAAGACACCGAGGGACAATATGCCTACATCGGGATAGAAGAAGGGATAAAAAATACGATTTTGCCGCATATTTACCAAGAAAATGAAGTCGCAGTTTTTATTCACATCGATGGTATGCAGATTTTTAAAAGTTCATCTACGCAAGTCTGGCCGATAAGCGTTAAAATTTTTCACGAAAATTATATATGTAGGCCATTCGTGGCAGCAATTTATTGCGGCGATGCAAAGCCAAAAAGTGTTCATGAATTTTTGGAGGACTTCATCGAAGAAGCAATGATTCTTATTGAAAATGGTGTAACTGTAAAAGAAAAAAAATACGCCTTCAGGATCATCGCCTTCATCGCTGATTCTCCGGCTAGGTCGTTCATCAAATGCATCAAGTATCCAGGTAGTTTTTATGCTTGTGAGCGGTGTACAACAAAGGGAATTTCAGTTGGCGAGCACCGAAAACTTCGACGGATATACCCGGAAATGAATTGTGCCATGCGTTCCAAAGAATCATTCAAAAATTTCGATCAACCAGAGCATCATAAAAGTACTTTACGTACACCGCTACTAAGATTGCCAGGCTTCAACCCGATTAATTCCATTGTACTAGACTCTATGCATATACTATTTGTCGGCATTATGAAGACGATGTTGGAATATTGGGTTAAAAAACCAAATTCAGCACGACTAAAAAAAAGCCACGTGCGAATCCTGGAACGCCGTCTGATGCTCATGAAGCAAGACGTTCCATGTGAGTTCCAAAGAAAAGATTTTAACTTAAATCATTTATCGCAGTGGAAGGCCACACAGTTTCGATTTTTCTTACTATACTGTGGACCAATAGTCCTTAAAGATGTTTTACCAACCAAAACATATCAGCATTTTTCGCTGCTATTCGTCGCATGTCGTATATTACATGACAAAAAGCTTGTCCCAAGATACACCAATTATGCTAAAAAACTATTAAAAGTGTATTTCCAATTTGCTCCATCTATTTACGGTGGCGAATGCCAAGTTTTGGCCATGCATAATTTGCTTCATATAAGTGACGATGTAATAAATTTTCAACTCCCATTGAGCGATCTGTCGGCCTTTTGGGGCGAAAGTTATATCGGTGTGTTTAAGAAAATAGTTAAATCGCCAAAAAAGCCGTTGACCCAAATCGTAAATCGGCTATCGGAACTCCAAAAGGATCGGCGATCAAGAATAAAAAGAAGATTGTTTATAACAGATCAGATCAGTAACGAATACCTGACTGAAAATTATGACGAGTGCATGTTCATAAATATCGAAAGCATAAACGTGAATAATGGAAGACTGAAGACAACCCATCCAGACAATGTAGTGAGTTTAAATAATAATAAGATATATGCGATTCGAAAAATTTTGAAAAAAAAACATCCTGACGATCAGAACAGCACCTCATTGTATATCGTAGGCCGCGAATTATTGAATCGGGATAAAGTGTTTGATGAACCAAGCTCCTCAATGGATGTCGGCGTTTTTCAAGGCAATTTGTTTTCTGAAGATGATCAAGTGATTTATATAAAAAATATTCGATCGAAGTGTGTTCTTTTAAATTTTAATACTGAGTGCTACTATGTAATAACGTTACTGCATTAATAGTGTGCGCGTAAAGGTTACTTTCAGAACGATCGTAAAAATTCGTCATATATATGTTTGTGTATGCAAATAGTTTGCGCGAAGCAGCATATAAAGGAATACCCATAGGGGCGCTACGGATCGTGGCTTAACGTCATCGTGTGCGTGAACGGACGTTATAAAATATACGTAAACTCTCATACATTATGAATCCGTATGTGTGGATCCTCTGGTGCTAGTGCATGTGTTGTTTAGAAGGAGAGAAAGAGACGGAGAAATAGGCCAGGAAAAATGTCCAAAGTGAAAACTTTTATCGACTGGTCTAAAAGAAAAAGAGGACGGAAGAAAGCAGCCGGTAGCCCGCGACGGCAATTTTTTCAACGGGCGACCGGCTTTGTGTTTCGTCCTCTAAAAAAGAAGAACGATCGCGCAACGTCGCTTCCTCACATACGCAAATCAGTGTAGCGACCAACCGCGCTAGTATCGTCGGAATCGTCCGTTGCCACACAATAGTTTCGTACGCGCTGGGTTACACGTCCAGCGGAACGTCGTCGTACAAAAGTAGCGTTTCGTCTCAGTTAGGAGACGAGTGTGACACGGGTATCTACGAAAAAAGTGCGGGATTAGTGAATTAATATCGTCGACGTACATCTATGAGAAACAAAATATTTGTTTTCCATAGATATTGTATTCCTGTCTTTAATATACGATTCTTCGCCATTTGTTGCACGTGAAAATCTCGGTAAAAACACAGAAAAACGTGCGCAAAAATCGCGTGAAAAAAAGCGCGTAAAAAAACGCACGGAAAAAACACAGTGATTAATTGTAAGTATAAAACCAATTCACGATGACTATTCTCACGCCTTTTCTATGCTTAATATGATACGTAGTGCAAAAATTCAGCTGTCGGCTTGCGTCGAATAATAAAGTCATTGTTGGCGCGTACACAACGATTTCTGTGACATTGTAATGCCCGCGTATGTGTTCACGTCCCCGTAATGCAAAATCGAAAAAAAAAAGAAAAAGACTCGGGAAAAGAAAAATGGATGAGAAAACTGAAATAAACGAACGTGAGATGAATGATGAAATTTTTTCGAGACGTTGTACGCGTAAATAAGTGGTATCCTTGTGGAATGTGTACAAAATTTTGGTCGAATCCACGCATAAAAAATTAGCGACGCAGTCTGTTAATCTCATTCGTATACTGATATAGAATAATAAAGGGGGAAGCTCAAACGTCAATTTTGTTTTTTTTTTTAAGTTTCGTCCAATGTTTTTTCTAAGGATATTTTGATTTTTTTTATAAACAGCTAATTTGAAAAATAACGTGTAACGCGAAAACGACAAGGATTCAAGGTAAACCTTGAGATAGTAAAAAGTTGAAGCGGTTTTCGTTGAGTTCGCGAGAATATTTTTAGATATTTTTATCAAAATTCTTTTTCACCCGTTTCGGTCAAAACCAGATGATTTAATTAGCGTCAATCGAGAAGTAAGGAATTTTTTTGTGAAATTTCAAGAGGGGAAAATTATTTATTTTTCTATTTTCAACGCTATAGAATTATTTCAGATTTTTTTTCGACATTTTTTCCCCGTTAAAACTTTTCGAAAGGGAAACGATGTCGAAAAAACATCTGAAATATTTGTATTGCGTTGAAAATAGAAAAATAAAATATTTGTTTTCTTGAAATGTTATCACAAGCACCTTTGTTCTCCATTTGCGGTAATTAAATCATCTGATTTTTTTTACTGAAAATAGGTGAAAAAAACTTTCGAAAGGAAATTTGAAAAAATTCTGGCGAACTCAACGAAAACCGATTCAACGTTCTACTATCTTGAGGTTTTCGTCGAATTCTTGTCGTTTTGGGGTTATACGTTATTTTTTAAATTGTCTTTTTATTTTATCGAAGTATCTTTAGAAAACAAAAATCGCACGAAGCTTTAAAAAAAACAAAATTGAAGCTTTCCCCGTTTATGATAAACGGGTATAAAACCAATTCACGATGACTATTGGTATAAAACCAATTCACGATGACTATTCTCACGCCTTTTCTATGTTTAATATGATACGTAGTGCAAAAATTCAGCTGTCGGCTTGCGTCGAATAATAAAGTCATTGTTGGCGCGTACACAACGATTTCTGTGACATTGTAATGCCCGCGTATGTGTTCACGTCCCCGTAATGCAAAATCGAAAAACAAAAAGAAAAAGACTCGGGAAAAGAAAAATGGATGAGAAAACTGAAATAAACGAACGTGAGATGAATGATGAAATTTTTTCGAGACGTTGTACGCGTAAATAAGTGGTATCCTTGTGGAATGTGTACAAAATTTTGGTCGAATCCACGCATAAAAAATTAGCGACGCAGTCTGTTAATCTCATTCGTATACTGATATAGAATAATAAAGGGGGAAGCTCAAACGTCAATTTTGTTTTTTTTTTTAAGTTTCGTCCAATGTTTTTTCTAAGGATATTTTGATTTTTTTTATAAACAGCTAATTTGAAAAATAACGTGTAACGCGAAAACGACAAGGATTCAAGGTAAACCTTGAGATAGTAAAAAGTTGAAGCGGTTTTCGTTGAGTTCGCGAGAATATTTTTAGATATTTTTATCGAAATTCTTTTTCACCCGTTTCGGTCAAAACCAGATGATTTAATTAGCGTCAATCGAGAAGTAAGGAATTTTTTTGTGAAATTTCAAGAGGGGAAAATTATTTATTTTTCTATTTTCAACGCTATAGAATTATTTCAGATTTTTTTTCGACATTTTTTCCCCCGTTAAAACTTTTCGAAAGGGAAACGATGTCGAAAAAACATCTGAAATATTTGTATTGCGTTGAAAATAGAAAAATAAAATATTTGTTTTCTTGAAATGTTATCACAAGCACCTTAGTTCTCCATTTGCGGTAATTAAATCATCTGATTTTTTTTACTGAAAATAGGTGAAAAAAACTTTCGAAAGGAAATTTGAAAAAATTCTGGCGAACTCAACGAAAACCGATTCAACGTTCTACTATCTTGAGGTTTTCGTCGAATTCTTGTCGTTTTGGGGTTATACGTTATTTTTTAAATTGTCTTTTTATTTTATCGAAGTATCTTTAGAAAACAAAAATCGCACGAAGCTTTAAAAAAAACAAAATTGAAGCTTTCCCCGTTTATGATTCCGGTCAAAGAAATGGATTAAAAAAATTTGTCTATAAACGGGGTCCACCAGAAAAGGGACAAAATAAAAGGCAGAAAATGGTCGTTTTTGAGAAAGGGTACTAGTTGTAATAAAAATAGTAAAAAATATTTAAAAAAACGGAATAAAGGTGAATTCCTTTTCTTCAAAATTCCAAAGTGTGTATGTGTTAAGGAAGGAAAGAAAAACGGGGGGATATGCTTACTAAGACGCCGTAAACATCTTCGTACCGCGTCATCCTTTGTTACAGTAAGAGACAGAGTAATCGGGAACGATTTTGCATCGCTACTTCCGCATATACATAAGAGTTATTTTGGCGATGTACTATATGAATATAGCTGTAACTCTTTCTTCTGCCACAGATTTAGCCGCCTTTTATCGACAAACACGTTCCTGTGTGTATTTGGTTCACCTTTCTGCTAATCGGTAAGTAAAATTCATTTCGATGAGATGATTATAGTAAATGATGTATCATGTGAGTGTGCGCTATGTTCAAACAATCCTTTTGAATTTTTCAGATAATGCCATTCGGCCAGAAAGAAAGTTTGGGCCCCTTCGCAGTTGTTTTGTTTCTCCCCCAGAAAGATGACGGTACAGATCAAACAGACCTGGTGCCATCCTCGTGGATTGAACAACAAGAAGATAAACGTTGTGTCTGTGCGTACCCTAATTTTCAGCAGTACAAAGATCTGCCAAACATGGTTGCCCAACAGCGGGCACCCGACGAAGGATGGAAAAAATATCCCGTGAGGATACTGTGCTATGCAAGTACGACTCGTTTCATATGAATTGCATATTAATGGATTTAATTTGACTGACATCTTATTTGGGTATAAATGTTTTCCAGAAAGCCTCAAGAAAGGACAGAAGCGACTACGTAAATCATATATCGATTTCGATATCGCATTGACCGAAAGTGAGGCCGAACGAACATCTTCGGCAGAAAGCTCATCGTTGAAGGAAGCGCTACAGAGTGTCGGGAGAATGCCAATAATTGATGAGGCCGAGGATGGATGTGTTCGCTTTACGCGTGATGTAAATGGATTGACGGCTCCATCACTGGGTGAAGCAGAATCCTGCCATCAACGTACAAAGCGTCATTGGAAAACATATTCGAGGGAAGATAAAATACAATTAGGTAATTTTTTACTCTCTACCAATCTGCGTGTAGGTATACATGCCTACGTGTCAATGATAGATTCTAACTTTTTTTAATATAATTTTTTACGATATTAGAAAAGAAGATCCAGGAACTCGAGCAGAAGAATCACCATCAGCTTGACCCGGCCTTGAGTAAGCGACAAAAATTGTTCGGAACTATTACACAAAATAAATTGTTCGAATTCTATGTGAATTGATTCGACCTACTTTTTAGCATCCCTGAAGGATTACATCGACGTTCAAGTAGAACGTATGATTGCGGAGTTTCATACCGCGATAAGCTCTCTAAAGCGAAGCACACAATATGAGTTGCGCGAGGGATTGAGCGGGGTAAAAAACACGATCTTGTTGAATGTTGCCGACATCTCTAAAAGAAACGACGCCGACGCTGCGAGGACAACATTGAGCGTCACATTTCCAATCCAATCGCTGGATGAATTCCTTCAATTTGATGAATCACTGTCTCATTCGGAGGAGAAATATAATTCACTGGTAAAATAGTTTTACGATAAATAAAGAATAAGAATAACCTAATACCCATTACAAAATAAGAATAATCTAATACTCATTACAGATGACTTTGTTTCGTGTTACCATTTATGGGGAGACGACGGTTAAGCATTCCATTTCCAAAATAATGGGCGCTACTCTATCCAAAGCGGTTTCGTTGAAATATTCTGGAACCGGTAAGATAATCAAGAATCACGTTGCCAAACGTGACTTCAGCAAGACCAAAGCCTACGAGTGCTTGAGCTGTGAGTATCTTATGGTTTCGCGAAATTTCGTTATGGACATGCTGGTATTCGATCTGAACTCAGTTTTGATTTTTCAGCGGTCTTAATGGAACGATTTGGGGATTGCAACGAAGTCAAAGGTCTACCTGGCCAAGTTGGCCGCTGGCTTTCCTGTGCTCCAGATAGAGACGGTGGCCGCAAGACTCGAGGCATTGCTGATCACAGTGCAAATAACGAGACTCAAATATAATCGCTATATTTGGGTGCTTTTATTTGACGAAGAATATGAACAGAAGAAAAATTCCTGACAAACCAAAACGTAGTTTTATCTTTTGATTTTTTGTGTTAAGACACAATATTTTTCCATTATAAAAACGTTAAAAATAGTTTATGTTGTTCACTTATGTTGTTGCAAGAATTACTCATGTCGAGGAAATGTTTTTTTTTCAGAAATTAAAAATCAAAACACTTCAAATATGAAGAGGAACGTTCAAACAAAGAATATATATATATATATATATAATATAATATAAATAATGATAAAGTAAACATAATGCAACGTGAAAAAAAAATAGGAATGAGGAAAGAATAACAAATAATAATTCCTTATAGACAAGAAAGACGTTGCTTTTGACTTTTTAATTTGTTCAAAGTATTTTATAGGCAAAAGACTGTTTATTAATTAAGACTAGTATGAACCAAAAATACGCATAAATTGTTCTACAAACCAAAAAGTATGTCATAATATGAACAATGTGCGAACTTCTGAAAATAATTGTAAGACTTTTATACAAAATATCTATTTTGTATTACCGCACCTGAGGGGTGCAAAAACAAAATGTTTCTCTACTAATAAACGTTATTTTGTAAAATAAAGATCGATTTTGTGTATTATTATAGCCGCGGATTTCGACCGCCATATGGGGCCCAATAAAAGCAGCCACGTATAATCCATTTGGGGGACTATACTGTTGACCAAAGTTGGCTAGTTAATGGCAATCGAAAATTGGATACTAACATTGGGCCGCGATTGGGCCAATGACATTGCCATACCTGGCTTGCAATCATAGACCAGTAGTGGGTAACGATCATGGTCCCATGTTAACAGTCCAACTGTAGCCCATGACAGGGCCGACATAAAAGACGCTATACCGCCTATGTCGGCAGCACTGTAGCCGGTCATGGACCAGCTCTGCGCCGATTGTTAAACCCTACACGGGTATCTTCGCGATTTTTTTTTTTTAAGGATTTTATAAAAGATACGAATATAAAAGTTGTTGGGCTTGATGAATGGAGACTTGAAATACATTTAAAAAAAAAACTTAATTCATTTTTATTCATTCTTAAGTACAAAAATTATAGTTTAACGCAACGCCTAAAAAATAGGTGGGCTAGGTAGCTCCATCACAACTCGGCAACGGTTTGTCTGAAACAAAAAATCAAAGTTCATTTGATTCAGTATGACACCAGTTACCAAATGACCCTCTGATATGAAGGTTTATTAAAAAATAAAAAAATGGCAGATGAAAAACGAAAAAAGCAAAAAAACGCGTTTTTTCGCAAAAAAAAAGAGTAAAAATCAAAATTTTGGAACCATCGACGGTCACCTTGTTGCGAATCATGTTTACAATATGTGGTTCAAATTTTAAGAGAATCGGTTTATTAGTCTTAGAGATACGATGGAGCTAGATTTTGACAACGTTGTTTCGAGAAAAACGCGTTTGAAGTTTATACTATGAAAAACTCTTACCTAAACTCAATCGGCTATTCCTGCACCGTACAAAATCCCTTCTGATTGCTCATCATCGTCAATTGCTTCAAGTGAAATTTTCAAATTGAAAATTTGAAATTTTTAAAGTGGACTGGCCCCTCAATTGTATAGTTTTATAGGCAAGGGTATCGAGTTCCATTTGCAGCGAAGATTTTGTGAAAATTGGAAAAATTGACCGAGTTAGGAGAATTTTTGGGAGGGGTCAGGTTGCTAACCACTCTGCTGCGATTTACCATTTTTTATTCTGCATTTTTGTGAACACTGTTTTACGAACGATCTACTCGTGCCTCGAAATCTATTCGTTCCATTCACTTCAAAATCGTATGATGCAAACATTTTTTTCATATGTTTGTCCATTCGTTAATAATCATTTATTGATGTTGTTGGTTGTGTCGAAAATCGAACTTTTTTCTGACAGCTTGTCATTATTGTAATTTTCAAAATTTGAAAAAAGTATCGGATTGTAATACGAAAGTTTTATTTTTACACTAAAATTAGATTAAACATTTTTTTATTGATCACTTGAATTGCCAGAATCAACCACACCGATTGCATGTCAACAGTGGCATGTTGTTTAGCTAATAAGAATTTCATCGTTTATCAATATTTTTTCAACGAAAAAATCAAGCTTGACCTTACAACGTATTTATTGTGTGTAAAGCTCGATCTCGTCATCCCAATGCTTTATTCGGAAATCATTGAAAATCGACGTGTTTTTTTGCTTGGAGCTCATGCCGGCCCGTTAAAGATAAAATAAATATTTCACCGATACGATTGAGAGAAAAGTTTGGTCATGAAATACGTGTGTTCACGAGTTCGATTGACAACGAGTTCATTCGAAAGAGTTGCTCCTCAATGTATATTTTATATGTGCAACGTGAAATCCACATTGAGCAATCGGAGCTCATGAGTTGGTAGGTGAAGAATATTTATTATTGCTCTGCGTGGTCAGCTTTGGAATTAGGAAAATAATTGAAAAAAACGTGATGTGGAGTTTTCTCCCGGTAAATTAATAAATTCTGGTGCTTCTTGTGACAATATTTTCAGTTCTGCTTGCTAATGGAAGGACACTGCTCAATAAACACATTGGCATTTTTTTCGGGAAAAAGATTTGGTAACGAAAATGAGTAATTGTGTATTCATTGTTGATCAATCCTTATGAACATCATTACCATTTTCGTATATCATAGTACTATTATTGTTTCACTATTATTTATTATCATTATCATTATCATAACATAACTACCTATTCATTATTCAATTATTATTTTACGATTATTCATTATTATTGTATTACACTATTTTTTACTATTCTGTTATTATTTTACGACTATTCATTATTATTATCACACTACTA
>OX632358.1:33955675-34005675 GCA_951751655.1 Ophion costatus
CGCCTGCGGGATCAATCTAAAAAAAAAACAACGAAGATTTTTCGTTCATTAACACTCGTACGCAGAATATGAACCAAGAAAAAGTGAGAAATTTTGAAAATCGATGAAATGGTACGCTTTGAAACAAAACGATTGATTTTTCCAAAAAAGTGGCTACATCTTTTAATAAAAAATACTCGTATTTTTACTTTCATAAACATTTAGGGCCATGCTTCAGACAATAAAATTGAAAAAAATGATACCATATTTCGTCAGAATCGGTCGATTAATTTTTTAACTTACATCACACCAGTTTTGAAAATGCAGCTTGGAAGACCATATCTTCGCCATTTTTGAACATTAATTTTTTTAAATACCATGTAACAGCCACAAGTCGAATTAAAACATGCCCTAAGTCCCCAAAATGGTAAAGCTTGCCTATCCTTAAAAAGAAACATAATGAAAATCACAACATTTTTTAGCTGACCTAAAGGTATCTCCCCCCATAAATTTCTACGTTCCGCAAAAATGGCAAAAATGGACCATTTACGAAATTCTATATCTATAATACATTTTTTTAATTCTCTCCACACATATACATATATATAATACGTAACCGTATAAGGAGTCTAGGAACTACGGTCACGAAGGCAAACAGAAAGGGGTTACGGATAAATGGATTGATTTTACTCCGACAAGCCCGTCGAATCTTTGCGTCAATATAAGGAAAATTGCCGTCCTATTCTCCACACATAGCGACGTATGGGTGGAGCGCATGAATGTATTTACCCTATCTGTACAAAGGGACTGGTGAATCTAATGAAATATTGAAATGAAACCATTATGTTCCATCGTCCCATTTGTGTAATACGAACGTTAGGGTTGCTTGGGCGAAAGAGACCGCAGGGCGCGCGTTTACCTTTTCTTTCTTGCGCGGAATATATATGCGGTGTATGAATTAGGTATGAATATGCTCGCCGATGCAGTATGAATCGCCAATCGCGATGTATCGATCGCCGTGCTACGTCGTACGCGCTTCAAATTCAATTAATCACCCCGATTATTATTGTAAGGGACGGGGCTCTGCATTTTGTCACGGACGTGTGTAGACGTACATTGCGCGGATGTTCTCATGACACGTATCCGTTTTGATCGAACATTGCGACTTCATTTTGACCCTCTCTGTTGATCATAAATAGCCGGGAGGGGGGGGGGGGGGTGGTGCATTTGCGTTTATTGTTTTTTTTAACGTTTGCGAGGCTCGTTTCCGACGAATGCAATTGATTTCCGATTGAAATGCACGCGGTATATTTGCACCGATGCAGGAGTGTCCTCGTGGAACATAAACGTCACTTGCGGTCTAGACCAGATAACGCAGACGTGTGTGTTCCATTTATTTTACGTTGGTATGGGGCTTCGTTGAGTATCGAGGTATGTGCAGGCGTATATACGTATGTGATCGTTGCGTACGTACTACGGACGCAGTCCGGAAAGGACGACTATGTGGAATATGCGACGAGGTCGGAAAACGCATTTTTCTTTGGCCGAGAGACCCAGTTGCTGCTAACCTCCATAATCCACGAGACGACAAGCGCTTTTTCCCACCGACACCGTGAATATCCGGACGTTCCGCGGAACAAGAGAGGCAAAATTATGGCACACGATTGCGCCGAGGTGATTCACTTGGTTGCGACGGTACTTTGATTAAGATCGATTGTTTCGGTAATTTTGATTTTTCGTTTTGATAATTTTGATATTTTGTACCATTTGAGGCTTTCCTAGTCGTATTGCGAAAAAAGAATTGGGATTTTTCTCTATGCTTTCTCACGTAGTTTGCATGCGGCTTTATCGGTGGATTTTCCTCTATGCTTTCTTTTTTTTCTATGCTCTTCTTGCTATTGCTGTTTCTTATTTTCATCGTTTTCTTTATGCTATTTCTATTTTTCTATTTATATTTATGCTATTTATTTTTTTTCTATGGAATTTTTCTCTATGTTTTCTTACGTAGTTTACATCTGACTACACATTTTTTTGCGTTCGGATGTAAAAAGTTGTCGAGCCATTTATGAAAAACGGGTTTTTTCTTAAATTATCGTTTCACGTTTAAAATGGAATTGCCGTCACAATTTCGGTTGCCAAAAAATAAGGTCGAAGGGTAAATAAATAAATAATCCATTGGACAACAAATAAATAAATCTAGTAGATAAACAAATAAATGAATTTGGTACTAAATAAATAATCTAGTAGATAACAAAAATTCGGCGAAAACGACCTTTTTCGGCCTGCCACCGTCACAGTTTTGGTTGCGTTGAGTTGGCAGTCTTGCCAAAAAATAAGGTCGAAGGGTAAGTGAATAAATGATCTAGTAGATAAAAAATAAATGAATCTAGTAGAACAACAAATAAATAAATCTAGTACCAAATAAATAATCTAGTAGGTAATGAAAATTCGGCAGAAACGACCTTTTTCGGCCTGCCACCGTCACAATTTTGGTTGTGTTTAGTTGCCAAAAAACAAGGTCGAAGGGTAAATAAATGTAGGATCCATTGGATGACGAATAAATAAATCTAATGAATAAACAAATAAATAAATCTGGTACCAAATAAATAATCTAATAAATAACAAAAATTCGGCAAAAACGACCTTTTTCGGGCTGCCGAAGTGGTGTCCCCTTTTTAAAAAAACGGTTTAAACATATCAGTCTGATCATAATAAACGGATATGCCATAAAACAACTGTTGAAAAAACAGCGCTACTCGTGAAAAAAAATTCAAACAATAAGAGGCTCACACGGCTTTCCCAGCCGCAAAACCAATTGAGCGCATATCAAAGTCCACCAGCCACTGGGCCCTGAATTCAATAGCGCGCGAAAGAGCGCAGCGCTTCCGCTTTTTCTCGCATTTCGGTGATTCGACTCGCCGAGTAATTGCAATGCGGTCTCGGTTGAAGTGAAATAAATTTCCTCACAATAGTTGGAAACCTCGTGCACGGGATTTTATTTTTCACGCGCGCGCGCAACGCGCTCTCACCGTGGCGCAGCGGCGAGGAAGAAAAAGATTCGCGCTTGGACGGCCCAGTTGCCGGTATACGGAACGACCGATACATGAGAATTATGTGAAGAATTTGTGCGCTTATATTATTACGGGTAGTGAAAAATTGAGAGAAAACAAAAATAAGAAGAAAAAGCAAAGAGAAGACGCGTTTAGATAGTTGTCAGTGCTTTCGAGACGAGCATATAAATACACCTGGGCTCGTAAAAGTTTCGAAGTGAGGCCAGTTTGGCGTATTCACAGTTGGGGAAGAGGAATAACGCCCGGCTGTGCTGTAATCAACGCTTCATCTTATTCCTCCTCGCGCTTCGGCCTAACTCACGGCCCGGACCTGTGCAAGGAGCGAAAGCTGCGATTGTTGAGGACTCCGCACTTGGTTCAAGTGCATATACCTATCACTCTCTCTCACTCTCTCTTTCTCTTTCGCTCTCTTAGTCTTTCTCTCTTTCGCTCTCTTAGTCTCTCTCTCTCTTTCGCTTTCTTAGTCTCTCTCATTAAAAAAAAAGTATACGGTCCCAGTAAGTATTTCCTAGTACGTATACCCTTCTCGCGAACCTCGGCCCTGGAAGAAATATTTAATAGTCGTGCCTTGGTCCGGTAATTGCAGTTCTTACACAAGTTGTAACAAGTGTGGCTTCACCTGGTCCCTCTCTCTCTCCCTCCTCTCTCTCTCTCTCTCTCTCTCTCTCTCTCTCTCTCTCTCTCTCTCTCTCTCTCTCTCTCTTAGCCAGAATGGCTCACAAGCTCCGACCGCACGTTACTTCTACGCCGCTCTCCCGTATGGTGACTCCACCCGATCTCTATTCTTTCTTCTCCTCTACTTTGAGTCTCTCTCTCTCTCTCTCTCTCTCTCTCTCTCTCCCCCTCTCTCTCTCTCTCTCTCTTGCACACACACAAACTCACACTAGATGCTGTAAAAGAACTGTTCGCCGCTTAACGTGAAATTGGCCTCGCGAGATTCTATTGCGAAAATTGATATATAGGTATATTCGTATATGTAGATTTTTGTGTAAATATATAATAGGGTGATTAAAAAAAAAAAAAAATTCTTTTCGCGGTACTCCACGGAAAATGTTATACTACGTTATGAAAAAGTAATTCATACAAAATTTGCAAGGTCTAAACATTTTTTTAGGTAGTGCTCAAACGACGTTTATTTTTTTTCTTCGATTTTTCGTCATTTTTTTTTTTCGTCCTTTGCTATCTTACGTCAAAACGACATATTGCTCCAAAAAAACACGCATACTTGTTAGACTTTCAGTGTAAACACCGTGTTCTTGTTCATCAAGTGGTTGATATAATTTTCACAACCGAATTACATATAAGTATTGATTCTTAATCTGCAAATATAAATTGTGTATGGTGAAAAAAAGATTTAAATAAAAACTGTGTATTGTTGCAGAAAAAATTAAATCAAGACTTACATTGGATCACGGTCTAACATTTTCTGCATTGGGATAATAAAAAAATTAGAACTCCGATAATCATGAAAAAAAAACATGACAAAGGCGTTTGAGCACTAACAAAAAAATTGTTTAGAACCCGCAAATTTTGTAAAACTTTCTTTTTCTTAATATACTTCAGTTTTTCCGTTGAGAAAAAAATCGATTTTTTTTAACCACCATTAAAAATTTCACCATTTATATGTATATACTCGCATTCATACAGATCCAGCTGTATTTCAACTCAAACGATTCCGAAGCGGGACTGCAATGAGTTCATTTATATTTGGACACCCGGTACGGTCGGGTATTATCGTTGCATAGAAAGGCGCCGACGCATAGACAATCTTGCACATTTTGTATGATTGCATGCACATGTATGGAGTTGATTAAAATCACAGCGTTCACAGTAATGTGGAACGTTGAAAGACTCCAGGTCCTGTACGAAATGCCTAAGAGCGACAAAAAGTGTTTTCTTTATTTGGACGAAAAAGAGGCTTGGAAATGCTTCTTATTTTGAATAAAAAACAATTGGCGAGTTTTTTTGGCACCGATGCACAATAAGAATTTGAAACCGTTTTTGTAGTTGTACGAGAAATAAGTTGGACTCTTTTTTTGGTATTTATACGGAAACAGAATAGGATTTTTGTTTGGGTTTTTAGAAGAAAAAAAAACTGGAAGCAGTTTCCAAAACTTAAGTAATATATTTCGAATTCGAATAATAAAAACAAAAATACGGCCATTCTTTATGTTTTTGGCAATTACAAAATTGAATTCTCGATCTGCGGACAAAAAGATTCTCGCATTATTGCTCTATCAGCTCCTCTTCCTATCCCCCTGTATGTAAATCCAAACAAACCCGAACAAAATTTAATTCTTGACCTGCCTGCGAAAAGATTCTCACAATATCGCTTTATCGGCATCTCTTCGTATGGTAATGATTTCAATAAACAATTTTTTTAAACACGCATTATTCATAAACGAACATTTTTTTACAGCCACCTTATAAACCTGGCGATACTACCGTGACTTCACTCATTTCAGAATTAAGCGAACGCTCCTGTTATTTCCATCAGTGCATTCTTTTTACCGGCAATAACAATAAGCGGTATACCGATTTGCTCTGTTTACTTTTAACGCACGCCCTCGGCCAACGATCGCGCGTAATTGTTCAGAGTAATGGATATTGCCGCGAAAAAAAGATCAGCCTTCTTAATCTCGACACATTAGTTTTCCCCCGTGGGGATACGAACGGATAGTACGTGCGTGTGTTTACCGCTTATGACTCATCCGCAGCCTTACGTCTCCATTTTCCCCCCAAAAATGATCCGTTCCGTGAAAATCGCAAAAAAAATAATACTCACGAGATAGGAGTTTTTTTAAATCACAAATGTTCTGGGAGAGCACGATTTAACGGAACATATTTGCTGGTTAGTCTATCAGGTCTGTGTAAGCTTAGGGCCCAAAAAACAGGTCGAATTTTTGTATTTTTTTTTCTAATGAGCATATTGGGATGAGGCGGTTGGGATTTTACGATCAATTAAAACGTAGTTTTGCGAAGTTTGAGTTTTTGGTGATTTTAATAATGTGAATAACCAATGAAGTTATTATTATCTAACAAAGTGCCGCCGGTCCTGCATGGCCAATCGGATTGGTGGATCCGGCAACTCGGGTGATCTGTAATGAAAAATGAGAAAATGTGATTTTACTATAACAATCAAACTTTCGTATGACCGAATATTTTTTTGATATTTTGAAATACACTACAATGGCTAGCTGTCAAAAAAGTTCGATTTTCGACAAAAAAAACGACTATAATAACTTGCTATCGACAAATAGATCAACACATAAATACATCATGCGGTGATACGAACGAGAACGTAGTATAATAAACTAAGCTCCGTCCGAATTTGAAGTGATCGGAGGAATAGATTTTAGAATAGAAAAAGAAAAAGAAAATGGGTAAATCGCAGCGGGTCGCATGATATTATCTAGGCAATATTATCTCGAAGATAGACAATATTAAATAGATGATAGAAAATGTTATCTAGATAATAGATAATATTATTCGGATAGATAACATTATTTGAACAATAGATAACGTTATCTAGATGATTGATAATATTAGATAATATTATTCGGATAGATAACATTATCTGAACAATAGATAACGTTATCTAGATGATTGATAATATTAGATAATATTATTCGGATAGATAACATTATCTGAACAATAGACAACGTTATCTAGATGATTGATAATATTACATTGATAATAGATAATAGATAATATTATCTAGATAATAGATAATAGACAATATTATCTATTATCTATTATCAAGATAATCTAAATAACATTATCTAGATAATAGGTAGTAGATAATATTATCTAGATAATAGATAATATTATCTGGTTCATAGATAGTATTATCTATATGAGAAAGCATATTATTTAGATAATAAACAAGAGCACAGCGGCCGATCCGCCCCTTCACAAACACCGTCATACACCCGCGCAGTTTTTTCAATTTTTACAAAATGTTTTCTGCAATCTAAAGTTAAGACCCTAGGCCATAAAAATATGCAATTAGAAACCACATTTCTAAAACTTTAAGCTTGTGCAGACCCTTGATACTCCACTAATCACCTTCGTACTTGTTGGCTTCTTTTCTTTGTTATAGATCGCATTGTACCTACAGATTTTTCATGTGAAAAGATCGTAAATAAGTTTTGTGATCGCGGGCGTGAAACCGCGCACAATAATTTCCGCGACGAGCCACTCGGTTGGCTCGAGCCGAGCAGTTTTCCCCCGAGAGCTCCTGTACGAGATTTCAAACGTTTTATAAAGAGTCGGAGCATACCCGCTTTATCCCGCGTCATAGACGTCACAATAAAATTCGAAACAAGTTACGTCGGAGTTCGAAAAGTTTCACTGAGTGAAAAGTCCGAGATATTTATAACATACGTCCGCGATAAAGATGACGAAGTATAACTGAGTGTATAGTCCTGTGGCAGAGCACTTATAGTATGGTCGAGACAACTATATTATAGTTAGTTTTATTACACTTATCTCCTATCGTGAGCGTTGGTTATAAGATTTCGTGCGGAGGCAAAAGAAAAAACACCGATACCTCAAATGTACTAATTAGTTACTCACAACACATAGCGGCAGGGGTGAACAGTAGGCGAGCGGCAGCGGCGATATCCCACGTCAAGGAGCATTGTCCTGGACCAACACTTGGATGGGTGACCGTTGAGTCACACAATGGCTCTGACTGCCGAGCGGGGGAGGCAACCTTACGTACTGTCAGCTTTTGTCACCACTAAAAATCAGTGAATATATGGCCGCTTTGGCACGGGTTCTGACCAGTTTCCCTGTGCCCTCGTGCAATAGAGTGGTGCATTAGGAAACAGCAACTGTGGGCACGACTCCGGGAGTTCTCTCGTAAACTAGAAATACGTGAAGTGACAACGGTCGGGTAAAATGGAAAAAGCTGGAATCGTAAAGGGCTGCGTATGAAGAACCATCTGCAATAAAAATATATTTGCATTGCGGAATCTAACTCCATCCTTTCCGGTCAATGTTATCACATTCTATTTTACAATTGTACAAATCGAGTGAACTGATGACATGATTAAACTCTTATAAAATAAATAAACGTATAATTTTTATTCTCTCATCTCTGCCGGGTAATTGCAATAAATATTTATAAAACTCGATATTCCCGTACAGCAGGCTGCTTGTACGTAAATCCAAAAATAAATGTGCTGCTTTCCGTTATACGTATCCGTAATTATGTTTGCGATAATTGAGTTTCCGGCGTTCCTGAACTTTTGTTTCGAACACACTTTGGAAATTCCTTCCTGGCGATTCTGTTTGAACCCAGGCTGCGCTCGATATTTAAGATCCTTCTCTATTTAGTCCACGTAGTTGAGATACCTTGACATGGCGAAATCCGAGCTGGATAGCTTCCCTTTTTTTTCTTCTTTCTTAAGTTTGGTCCGTGGGGATTATTAATATTCGCAACGCTTCAACCGAGGAACGCTCGATGGCTGAGGGACCTCATCGCGATCTATCTCAAGAGGCGATGTACTAACCCGGCTTCGTAAGTGTCAGGCATTGCAAGCGCTAAAAGCTCGCGTAAAATCGGAACCGGAAGCGCAAACGAGAGAAGACCCGCGATAATAGAGAATATTCGTGAATATATATCGTCCGCTTATAGATCGAGCGCGACTTCGCGGCTATCAAATCAGTTGATTAAATTATTCAATAATTCCACCTTGAAGACTTTAGACGTCGCGCGGGTTTCCATCCGCGCATCAGCCACGAACGCGTTCTCGCTTCAACGTTGTGCAATTTAATTTACCATTATTTCTGTCGAAACGTTTTTAGGCAGCATTTCTGGCGAATTCATCTTCCCAAGCCTCAGCGAGAAATGTTGGGCCAATACTGGGTTGGGTAACCGTCTGGCAGTGCATTGACTTGTACGCTGACAGTTAAGCGACAGTGGTATGATCTCACCGAGATCCCGATCGCAAATAAAACTCGGTGAAAATTCCGCGGCCTTCATCGGCGCGGGTTTTCCTCAGTTGCCCTGTGCCCTCGTGGAAATCCGGCACAGGAGGGCATCGGGAAACACTGTGGGCAAACCGCAGCGAAGGTTTCTCAGCAATTGGAGTCTCACATCCGTATTCATAGCCGTTCCTCGAGGAATAAGGATCATTTCTTAAGGAACGATTATGAATACGGGTGTAAGGGATGAAAACGTAGAAATGTGGAAAGGAAAAGGAAGGAGCTCGGGAAATCGAACGAAAACTGTAAACTAATAGTTCGCTTTTTTTATTTTATACGATAAAAACCAGTCGTAAGATGTCGGGACTGCAAAACTTTTCGTTGCCCAGCAACAAAAATGGCGGAACGTTGGACTGATATTACTTTTCGCCGGTGTGAAAAATTATTTTTTGTATTAAAAAGTATTGTTTTTACTGAGGTAAGTCCAATTGATTTAGGTTTTTGTTATTTTTTTATGAACCATAGTATTCATTTTACTTAATAGATATATAATGTTAGCCAAACAAGCAATGTGTACAAAAATATTACGGTTTCCATTCGGCCATGTCAAATCTTAATATCGGGTACAGAATCGAGGCTAATATTGGCTATCTGTTTATGCCAAAATGTTCCTACCTAATCAAAGATTAACTTATAAAGACTGATTGTTTGATAATGACTACATAGTTGAGCCAAGAAACGTTCTTTTTCATATAAAAATAGTCCTCTAGTATCAGATATGAGAAAAAATAGTTTGGGCCCGCATAACGGATATCCGACTATAAGCAACCTTATTGACCACCATGATTTCTGTCATTTTTAGTAAAACATATTACGATTTGAAATATTCGGAATATTCAAATTCAATTCAAATTCAATTCAAATTCAATTCAAATTCAATTCAAATTCAATTCAAATTCAATTCAAATTCAATTCAAATTCAATTCAAATTCAATTCAAATTCAATTCAAATTCAATTCAAATTCAATTCAAATTCAATTCAAATTCAATTCAAATTCAATTCAAATTCAAATTCAATTCAAATTCAATTCAAATTCAATTCAAATTCAATTCAAATTCAATTCAAATTCAATTCAAATTCAATTCAAATTCAATTCAAATTCAATTCAAATTCAATTCAAATTCAATTCAAATTCAATTCAAATTCAATTCAAATTCAATTCAAATTCAATTCAAATTCAATTCAAATTCAATTCAAATTCAATTCAAATTCAATTCAAATTCAATTCAAATTCAATTCAAATTCAATTCAAATTCAATTCAAATTCAATTCAAATTCAATTCAAATTCAATTCAAATTCAATTCAATTCAAATTCAATTCAAATTCAATTCAAATTCAATTCAAATTCAATTCAAATTCAATTCAAATTCAATTCAAATTCAATTCAAATTCAATTCAAATTCAATTCAAATTCAATTCAAATTCAATTCAAATTCAATTCAAATTCAATTCAAATTCAATTCAAATTCAATTCAAATTCAATTCAAATTCAATTCAAATTCAATTCAAATTCAATTCAAATTCAATTCAAATTCAATTCAAATTCAATTCAAATTCAATTCAAATTCAATTCAAATTCAATTCAAATTCAATTCAAATTCAATTCAAATTCAATTCAAATTCAATTCAAATTCAATTCAAATTCAATTCAAATTCAATTCAAATTCAATTCAAATTCAATTCAAATTCAATTCAAATTCAATTCAAATTCAATTCAAATTCAATTCAAATTCAATTCAAATTCAATTCAAATTCAATTCAAATTCAATTCAAATTCAATTCAAATTCAATTCAAATTCAATTCAAATTCAATTCAAATTCAATTCAAATTCAATTCAAATTCAATTCAAATTCAATTCAAATTCAATTCAAATTCAATTCAAATTCAATTCAAATTCAATTCAAATTCAATTCAAATTCAATTCAAATTCAATTCAAATTCAATTCAAATTCAATTCAAATTCAATTCAAATTCAATTCAAATTCAATTCAAATTCAATTCAAATTCAATTCAAATTCAATTCAAATTCAATTCAAATTCAATTCAAATTCAATTCAAATTCAATTCAAATTCAATTCAAATTCAAATTCAATTCAAATTCAATTCAAATTCAATTCAAATTCAATTCAAATTCAATTCAAATTCAATTCAAATTCAATTCAAATTCAATTCAAATTCAATTCAAATTCAATTCAAATTCAATTATTAGCGTCTTGGATATGACATGTAGATAATAAAATCGTAAGATTTGAAGGTCTTAGCAATTTTTTTCTTTTTTCCTTCAAATTCAAACAATAGTCTCCGATATATCCATGCGATACTTACACACACATACACACGAACACACACACATACACACGAACACACACACACACACACACACACACACACACACACACACACACACACACACACACACACACACACACACACACACACACACACACACACACACACACACACACATACGTATGTATATGTGCGCGCGCGTGCGTGCGTGCGCGCGCGCGTGTGTGTGTGTGTGTGTCTGTGTGTGTGTAAAATTTCGTAATATCTTGACAGGTCAGCACATCCGCATTGTATCGTATACACGACCATTGTAAATCCGCGGAGCTGCGGGAAGCCCGTGTGATAAAGGGAATAAAATACGTACGAGTTGGACAAAGAGAAATGCAGCTCGGTGTAATTCTCAAATGCAGCAGCAGGAGCGGGACAAGTCCGCGACTGCATGGAGCATTTTCTATTTGCATTTCGCGTTGTAGGAAACCAGTCCTGCAAAGCGGGAGGGCGAGTGGGCAGCCCGGAGGAGGCGGAGAGCGGGCGGGTGGGGCGGGGGCACGGCCATAAGGCGATTAAGCGTTTCGATACCGTGAGAAAAAGAGTGCAACGTTCTGCGAACACCCGGTATATCGGGCGTGGTCACGCGCATTTCCCGCTCGTGGAATCCCAGTAAATCCAAGCTTCGCCGTCTGTGCCTGCATAAGTAACAGAAAATACGGGAGAGAGAGGGAGGGAGAGAGAGAGAGAGAGAACGGCAGCTTCGCGAAAGTATGGGCTCAACGTGCCAGCTTATATTGTGGCTATTACAGTGCACACCTCCTTGTCATAATGTATGTACACGTGACCATTTGCGCTATAATACTTATACTAATGTACCTATATACCTATACAAATCCAGCAATATCCAGTTACCTGTGGATAATCGATGGCACGTTATCACAATCGTACGATCCCCAATTATCAGCTTGTTTGGTTTCGACTGTGCGAATACCTTAGTCCTAGGATGGAAATCGTTTAGCCTTTTTAATTTCTTAACCTCTCACATTTCCCACTAAAAAATACATATATAAATATATATATGTAAAGTAAAGTAAAGTAATAATATAAGTTAAAAAGTGAGAGGTCAAGAAATTTAAAAAGGCTAAAAGATGTGCTTTCAATTTTTTACTTTAAAAAAAAAGAAAAAAAAATATATATATATATATTTAAAATATTAGGAAAGGAGAATGCGCGGTAGAATATAAAATTAAGGTAGTTATAAGAAAAACGTGTATAAACAATGCGGAAACTTTTGGTAAAAAACTTGTAAAGCAAGTTGTGCAAATAAAGCTCGATTATTATTATCATTATATTAAAAATATTATATATACATATATATATATATATATATATATACATTGAAAAGTGCGAGAAATGAGCGTATAAGAACGTTAAAGAAATGTAAAAAGTTGAAGGAATTAAAAAAGTTTAATTAAGATATATATATACAGAGTGCCCTGTTATGAATGGATAATCCTGCAACTGTCGAAAGGGCAGGTCATGTCCAACGATATGCTGGAATTTCGGTTTAGTAAAAGTCCCACGGTATTCGAGATTTTGGGCTTCGTGTTATTTTCTTGAAAAAAATCATCTGCTTATGGCTTTACGCATGCCATTTCTACAAATGACATGAATCGACAATAACTAAGCAACTTTTTAAAAGAATTGGCACGATGTGTCCAGTACATTTTTTTTACACTGCAGGCTTCCAAAATCAGATGTTCGAATTGGTTTGTATGAAAATTCTGTATAAGATCTTTTCCCATAAAGTTATCTTAACAGTTCAGGTTAACAAGAAGACTTTTCTTAATAAAAAAAGCAAGAGTTTTTTTTAAACCGCGTCAAAGAAAGTTATCATTTGTAGAAATGGCATGGAAAAAACTGAAAACGGATGTCTTTTATATCGAAAACCGTGGGACTTTTAGTGAATTGAAATTCTAGCATATAGTAGGACATGACGTGATCTATCGACAGTTGCAAGATTATCCATTCATGACAGGACGTCCTGTATATAATTGTTATTGAGATAGTGGGTTATCGGGGATAGAAAAAGGACTCTTTGATGATTTTTTAATTTTTGATATATGCTTTGTTCTCCCAAAATCGCGTTGGTTCCATGAATTTTCCAAAAAGGTCATGAAATTGGGGGAAAAAATTAGGTACGTGCTAAGATAATTCACGGAATGGCTAAAAATCGTTCGTTCTATTTTCGTAAGTTGATGAAGAGACATTGCTTGGGTTTATTTGGGTTTGAAAAGACTAGAAAAAGAAAATAAAAAAGACCCTTTCATGGTCTGTTGATGTTTGGAATGTACTTTGTCCTCATGAAATCGCTTCATTTCCATGAATTTTCCAAAAAGCTCATGAAATTGCTGGGAAAAATTAATTACGTGCTAAGATAATTCATGAAATGGCTAAAAACTGTTTATTCCATTTTCGTAAGATGATGAAAAGGCATTGCTTGTGCTTGTTTGGGTTTGCTAGGCTCCAAAGATTGTACATATTTTTTGGACCACAATTCCCGAAGTATTTAATTGTTTTTGTATTTTCACAGGACAAAAGTAGCCAATTCGACATCGAATGTCGAGGTTTAGCGTCACAATCGCGCGAATTAACCAACTTCGATTTGTCCGAGCGTTCAGCTTATATGATTTTTTGTACCTATCAAAAAGGTTCGTCATTACGCGCTCGCAAATTGTTGCCTCATTATTTTGCTTGCTCCCTGTGAGGTGGATCAAATTAAACAACCGGCTTGCTCGCACGGAAATAACTCGCCGTGAGCACGGTAGAATAATGAGGAAGCAATGTGCAAGTTTCTAAATTGCACGGGCTTCTTTCCATGGCTCTTCAAATTTATACCTTCATCTTCATCGCACGCGGGGTCGTGAAATTTTTGTCGAAACTGGAGAAGACGTGAAATTTTATGAAAATAAAATCTCCAGACCTGGCGGTATTATCCCGAACGAGAAGTTTCGGCGAGTTGATTACGTAATTTCAGTTTTTTTTTCGACACGCCAGAGTATAACCTGGCTTAGAAAAAAAGCAACAGTAAAAAAAATAATTCGCCAGGGAAAACAGCGCAACTGCTAGTTGTTCGTCTCACTTACATTTTAAAATTGTACTTTCTGTCTGTGCATGCGTTTTTTGGACGGGAAATAAGGTGGTCGGGTTTCGGTACGTTGCAGAGACGATAACGAACATTTTTTGAAAATTTGACGGTTAAATTTTTCGTTTGAACTGAGTTGACGAGACATGGCTCAACTTTTCTTTTTCTTGAAACTTTGCCATGTGAAAATACATAGTTCCAGCCGTTTCCGACCTTTCGCTCCATCGTAATCCGTCGAGTGGGATCTAAAATGCGAATTTACTTTAAGGGATCATCACAGTGTAACGGGAAATAAATGTTTAAATGTTTATTTTTTATTTTTTCTACGTTTTTTAACGGTTGAAAATGTCTTCGAAAAAGTAGAGTCCTCACGATGTGCATGGTGGGGGCGGTAAATATTATTTGAACCAAAATTTGTAAAAAGATTATTAATCAGTGCGAAATCCGCTATCTTGATGGAGGTTTTTTAAAATCAAAATTGACAAAATGGCGGCCGTTTGAAAAAAAAGTATCGTATTTAGCCGATTTGTACGACAGTTTTTCGTTAAAAAACATGTGAAGATAAAAAAAGGTTGGATAGCAAGATAAAGAATGGCGTGAAAAATTTTGTGACAAAATTTGAGACGCATAGCCTGAAAACTCTCCCTTTGAGAGTGTACATCGTTATGAAAAACCGAAATTTCGGTAAAAACGCGTTTGAAGTTTCGAGTGCGGAATTTTCATATAAATTCTCTACTCACGATCAATCGGTGCTGTTGGGTTCATCTTTATAACCGTCTTTACTATCGGATAATGCAGAAAAACGAAGTTTTGAAAATTTCACACTGTGATAATGCCTTAAGGGGTCTTTAGACGCTAAAAAAAGCTATTTTCATGATTTGTATCTTTCGAAATATGCTTTCGAAATCCATTTAAAAAAACTTTATGTATTTATGTAACCCAAACAAATTTTAAATGAGTTTTTCTGGAAACAACGTTTTTTGACGGCTTGTTGATAGAATCTTTGAAACTACTGAACCGCTCCCTATGAAATTTTATACCACGTATTCTTTCAACTATGGCTATTGCGTATATCAAGCGTTTTTTTTTAAATTTCGATATTTACTATCTTTTTTTTTACCAAAAACTGTGAAAAAACACGTTTTTTTTGTTTTTTTTTCGAAAAATGTCTGCCATTTTGTTATTTTTGCATATATCAAAAATCGTATGATATGCGCCATAGCCATTAACATACTGAATCTAAAATCGTTTGCTTTTTTTGTTTCGGATGATCCACCTCCGAGATTTCATCAACAGCGCAGACTTACAATTTTTCAGGATATGTTTTTAGCTACCATTGGCGTGTGGAAATAATGACTCGAATTAAAACATTTTTTGAAAATTGCGTTTCGAAAGTGTATTTATTAAGTGTGACAATTTTTATATCAATATCTATAATATAAACCTATCAAAAAAAATCATGAAAATAGCCTTTTTATCGTCTAAAGTGAAAGACCTCTTAAAAAAAGGTGGCGCCCGACGATCTTTAGCTTTCATAAGGAAGCTCTTCAGCAAATACCCAAAGTGTAACAGTTTGATTAGCTTAATCATTAACTCACTCAATTCTGTACTTTTTCTAGCAATATGATTGTACACATCTATTGTACTATATAGAAACGGCGCTTTTTCGCTATATAGAAAAAGTGTTTTTTTTTTTCATATTTAGAATCCATTCCCGGCGTCCCCATGAAAGAAACTTCCGAAAGACACCTGAACGAAACCGCACGCCAGACGTAGTTCCGATTAAAGTATTAATTAATGCATTTTCAATGAAACGAGTTATTCATTCAGCTATCGAATTTACTCAGATGAGCTTAAAGCTATTCAAACTGGCAACCCTTTCCCTCAACCAGCCTCGCCGCCCGAAGAACCATCGTCCACCGATCTGGTATTTCCAGACGTCAACTTCATCATGGGATTTTGCCCCATCGAAGCTATTTTCAAGCAAACAATCCTGTGAATTAATTACGCTTTGTGGACATGGAAACAAAATGTATTGAATGGATCGAATAATAAACTCGCAAACACTTGGAGCTCTAAAATAAAGATAAATGTGGCACGAAAGTCTATTTTCGCTTGTGAAGGCTAAAGAGGTCACTTGTGCTTTCATTATTTCTCAATCCGTTTCGAACCGTCAGAATTCGTTTCCAAATTCTAAAATAGTGAGTCCAAATTACTCCGAGTTCTCATGGTAGGTATTCGTTGTAAAAATCGTATATGCATATATATTCCAAACTAATCGTAGATTTCAGCAAATCGATTGTCCTTAGTATGACCTTTATGTAAATATGCTCGTATGCATTCATAGTAATTTTGAAGACATTGGGTTCGTACAATTTTAATGGGTCTGCATAAATTTGAAGTCCCAAAAAGAGTGATTTTCGAATATTTTATTCTGATGAGGATATTGGGATGATGAGGTCGGGAATTTACACACATCTGATACTTAGTCTTGCCAAGTTTGAGTTTTTTTTCCATCGAAAAATATTGATAAACAATAACACTATTATTGTTTAAGCAAAGTACCGGCGTTGCTGCATGTCCATTCGGTAAAGGCGGTTCTGACAACTCGGGTGATCTCAGAATCAAAAATAAAAAACGTACCTTTGATATAACGATAAAACTTTCGTACAAGGGGATAATTTTTTGGAATTATGAAAATGACAGCAATGGCAAGCTGCAGTCAAAGAATTCAATTTTCGACAATAAAGAACACATTTTATCATTTGTTATCGACAAATGGATCAACGTATCAAAAAATTAGGCAGTTGTGCAATACATTTTTCGATAAACTATGTTCATTCCGAATTTGCAGTGAATCGGGCGAATAGATTTTAAGATCCGCCTTACACCGTCTCCCAAAACAATTTCGAGAAAAACGCAAATGAAAAAACGGTAAATATCAAAAAGGCACTTTACCGTAGCTCAAAATCGCCATAACTCGTTTAATTTTTGGTCTTGTACAAAATATTTTCTACAAACTAAAGTTAAAATCCTCGGCTATCGAACTACCGTCGAAAATCTGGTTGATCTGATCCTCTGGAAAAATCGCCATAACTCGCTCAGTTTTTGGTATTCTTACAAAATATTTCCTGTAAACCAAAGATGAAACTATGGCTACAAATCGTATTTTCTCAATTTCAAGCATATGCAAATCCCAGAAAATATTAAGTACAGAGACAATATACTACTACGAGGACGTTTTTTACACGTATGTGTCTTTAAAATCATCCTTGTCCATATATATATGCACGACGATCGTAAAACGAGAAACGTTTGTCGGGATCACCGCAACGGAAGTCACCGCAAAACTTCTTCGAGATATATCATATTTGAGTCTGCACAGCAACCTTGCAGCGCACTCATCCCTAAATATATTATTATATACGTAACCTGCATCAACAACACATACACACGTATGTTTATATATATATATATATACATGCATACAACACATGCACAGATAGAGTGGTTCTTTGTTATTTTTTTCTTGCTTCTCACCCAGTTTTACCTCTTCACGCTTCGTAAATGACAAAGCCACAATTTGCATTTGTCTGGTCAGCATTTCCTCCCCCTTGTTTCTTTTTTTTTCCTCAGCAGCCTGTATACACTCCGCGATAATGGTGTATATAGTGTACCGTACGTAAATGCAGTATAAAGTGTCGGAGGATACATCGATAATACTCTCGCTTGTAACGAGGGTAAATGAGTTTTGCGGTTCGGCGTTGCATTTTTCAACCTATACTCTTTCAGTCGTGGATAAGTATGTATTCATGGACGTAAGGATGTGTAAGGTGTGCAATATCTTTTTCGCGGGGACTTGCGGTTGTTATTTTGTCTGCTCTCGTGATGGACAAGGCAGAGAGCGATAACATTTATTCGTCGAAGCGCGACGATGATAATTTCCGTTTAAAAAATAGTACTCACTTTTTCACTTTTTTTTTTCAACCGTACACAGATGCGTAACGATAAAAAGGTTAATTAATCAAAGTGTCAGTACTATAATAACAGCAATGTTATTATAATACAGAGTGTCAATGTCATGATAGCTGTTGTAAATTGCTAATGGCTTTTTGTGCAGGAACCAAATTATTCTCAGTTGGGGGTTTCAACAGCTAGTTGACATTTTCGGAAATATCAATCTTTGGTTTTTGACGGTTTCTCGAAATATAAAAATTCAAAAGTATTCTCTTGAAATTTCGAGCATGGGCATTCGGAGGTAGGTTCCGTGAACCGGTGAACTTTGAAAGCATTTTTTTCGAAATTACTTTTTTTAAATCAGTGAGCACGGTAGTGCAAAAATCACTGCACCAATCGACTTCAAACTTTACAAGCTTCTTTTACATATCACGAATTTGTTGAGCAAAACTTGTTCGAAGGCTTGAGAACGACGGAATTTTTTTCTTTCGATGCTTAGTTTTTTTTTCGTTTACGAAAATGGAGTGTTATTTTTTCACCGAAGAACAATGATTTCACGGTGGGCCATGGCTATTTGTTCAAAAATCAATATTCCATTGAATCCTTGGTCCCAACATTAGATAATTACATGCAAAAACTAAATGCACTTGATTTTTTCATTTCGCACGATTCGTTTCCATGCCGTCACCGCGAAAATTGTTTTTCAAACAGCGGTCTGCACAAACCATTGTTGCTACCACATTGATAAATATTTTTCGAAAATATTCACGAAAATATTTTTTCACGAAATATTTTTCGAAAATATTCACGAAATATTTTTCGAAAATATTCACGAAATGTTCCCAACATACTTTTCGAAAATATTCACGAAAATAACTCTTTTTCCGGCCACGAGCTAGGTGTAACCTATTGAATATATGGAATTTTCTTGCAAGGAATATCAGGATCTGGCGAACAAGACCAGACATCCACACTACGTCAAACTATTTTCTTTTATTTTTTTTTCGTACTTCTAACGCACACGTTGATCAATTCCTGAAATATTTGACGTCAAATTTGGCTCTAAACGTTAAAAGATTTGTCGAAAACTGCTTTCTTGAGTGCACTAGTAGTTTTTAGGCACAAAAATAAATAAAAATGGAATTTGACGTAATGTGGACGACAAGTCTTGTTTTTTTTTATCAGCTCCTCATACACACCTTCTCACATCGAAGTATTCACCTACACGTGACCATACGTTTCTTTGTTTCGCTTCTCGCGTACTGCGCGCTTATTATATCATTAACATCGCGTTTCCTCCCGATTAAGAATAACGCACAATTCATGTACTCCACAAAGAAGAAAAGAAAAGGAAGGTTCATATGGATCTACATGGCACAGCACTGGTTGGCGTACAAGCTAGGCGATAACGTATTTTATTTACCGAGGTGTGAATCAGCGCCGCGAATGAATACGTGCAAATCTACATATACCCGTACAAATTACATTCTATGTTAATGAGATCGGAGTCGGAAATTTTATCGCCCCTCCGCACATATATAACTCGTATCTTTTCTTGCTTTTTCATTCGCCAATTCATAGCTCCGTCACGAGTCACTACGTATGCGCGTTCTATCGAACGTTAATTTTCATCGACCGTTATCTCTCGCCGGCCTCCGTGCGCTATCGTAATAATAAATCACTTGTGAATTATTCATCGGCATATCGACGCTAATTCGAATCGACGTTATCTTCAGATTCTTAATTAAAAATAAAGGCGCGCAAGCTTGAGGCCGAATAAAATAGAAAAGGGAACCACGTGAAAATAGAAAAGTAGAACGAACGGTGGAAAAATAATTGTGCGCTACTTTTGTTACTTCGCTAATTATGCGGCCCCCCCCGCATGCTTCCTTATCGGAACCTTCTTACGCACAAAAGTATTTAATTCTTCTGATAAAAGTCCGGTTCTCGTACTTCGTTTTTCTTTTCTTTTTTTTTCCGTTCTCGTGCCACGGCCCCGTGCGATCCCCTTTAGATTTTTTTTTCTAGTCTTCTCGTTCTTCGCGTTCGTTCTTTGCCTTTCTCGTACTCATTGCGTTCGCCGAGCAATTCTCCGTGATCTGTTGCTTGAAGAGAGAGAGAGAGAGAGAGAGAGAGAGAGAGAGAGAGAGAGAGAGAGTGGACGCGGGGCCTTCGCGAATAGAATCTTGCGTTCGACGTTCTTGTTCATGCTCTGGGCCCGGGGCCCTGGTGCGCGAGAATCGAGGACTAACTATATATATATACCGGGTGTCCTATTGTAATCTTGCACCTCATTTATCTCGAACAAATGCTGCTTCGATCAAGTATTGTGTCTAATGAAGCTGTTAAGGATGTTGAGTCCCTATGAAACATGTTAATGCTGATTGTTCAATAAATAGCTTCTTAATCGTCATGAAATTTTTACACGACCTCCTGAATACTTCATGTAAAAACATACCAAATTTTTAGAGTTCTATCAGCATTACTTCAACCTCCTTAAGGGTTGAAATAAAAAATGATAAGAAAATTCTGAAAATTTGGTATGTTTTTGTATGAAGTATTTAAGAGGTCGTGTGAAAATTTCACGACGATCAGGAAGCTCGTTATTAAAAAATTAACATTTTGTTAAGAACAATTTTTAAAAGGAAAAAAAAAATTATCAATAAACTTCGTTTTGTTTCCGTTACTTTCAGTATATTGTAGATATTATAAAATTGAGAGGACAAAAAAAAACTTATTGCAAAGTTACATCAGTTTCCATAAAACAACATTTAATTTGTGAATGTTAATTGTTCAATAACGAGCTTCCTAATTGTCGTGAAATTTTTACACGACCTCTGAAATACTTCATACAAAAACATACCAAATTTTCAGAATTTTATCATCATTTGCGATTTGGGACTCAACATCCTTAAGGATCTCAGGGAGACGTTAAAAAGATCTTTTTTTGGTCCAAAATTTACAACGGCGACGTTACGATAGTCGACATGTTTATTTTTTAAATGGGATCGTGAACTTTTTTCACTCAAAAATTCTTCAGGCCGAATCTAACAACTTTTGTAGGATATTTCTTTTTCATGCCGTTCATAATTTTGAGGCTACAATACGACTTTTCAAATTTTTCCACGCTATCCAAAATGGGCCACGAAGAGGTAAAGTCTTTAACATCCCTAGTGTGAGAGTGCGTGTGAGTTTGTTTGGGTTCGTTTGCATTCCTTTGGGTTTCTTCGATAACCCAAGCAAACCTAAAGAAGGAGGTCTGAGGTCTGTGCCACTCGTCACTTCCGTTATCAAGCAAACCCACGTGTCAGTGCGCGTGTGAGTTTGTTTGGGTTTGTTTGGTAAGGGAAGTGACGAGCCGCAGAGACCTAATCCGTATTTCGGTCTGTTTCGATCATCGAAGAAATCCAAACAAACGCAATCAAACCCGAACGAACTCACATCCACCTACACACGCACACCTACACAAGGGATGTTGAAGACTTCACCTCCTTGGCCTACATTCTCGCCAGCGCTGAAATAGTACAAAATGTCATTCTAACCTAATAATTAAGAACGTTAGCATAAAAAAAAATCCTACAAAAGTTGTTAGTTTCAGCCTGACGATATTTTGGTGGAGGAAAATTCTCGATCCCATTTTAAAAAAACATCTCGGTCTACTTAACGTCGCCATTTTGAATTTTGGACCAACGAAGTTTTTTTTAACGTCCTGTTTTTAACCCTAATAGTTATAAACATTATGAGCAAACTTTTCCTACAACAGTTGTTAGTTTTGGCCTGACAATTTTTTTTGTTGAAAAAACAATTCTTCACTCCATTTAAAAAAACATGTCGGCCATCTTAACGTCGCCATTTTGAATTGTTGACCAAAAAATATTTTCTCTAACGTCTTCCTGTGAAGCCTAAAAGTTTTATTGGATAAGGTTCCGAACCCCACCCCCCCCCCCATTCCGCCCATCGAGTTGAAATTTTGCACAAACCTTCCTTCTAATATTTTAAGAATAGTTTTAGAGATATTGCATTTTTAAGTATTTTTTTAACGCGCGCCGACTATATCTGTATCTGCTACAACTCCGTTCATACCTAAATATGTTATTGCGTTCTCCGTTTTGTGGAACCAAAAATATCCAAACAAACCCAAACCCAAACCTAAGCCTAAACCCAAACCCAAACCTAAGCCCAAACCCGAACCCAAACCCATACCTAAGCATAAACCCAAACCCAAACCCAAACCCAAACCCAAACCCAAACCCAAACCTAAACCCAAAACCAAAAACTATTGCGCATCGCCAAAAATCCCTTTAGGGGATTCAAATATTAAAAGAAAGGTTTGTGCAAATTTTCAGCACGTTCGGAGGGTGGAGGTTTTCGAAACCTTACCCGTTTTATTATACTCAACACTTGATCGGAACAGTATCTGGCGAGATTAATCGGGTTTGAAGGTAAACGGGACACCCGGTATATATATATATACACATACACCTGGAATGAAGGAACTCGTGCGCGCGAGTTCACAGCCGGTAGGCAGGGCGGGGCCCGTGTTATCCATCCATCTCAGGGCCGTTTGCCATTGCCCCGTACTACACACCGTTCACCGCATTCGCGATGAAGAGCGAGTGAGCGCGGGCAAGAGCAGTGCGAGGTCGCCCGTCTATTAACCTCCCGGCTCCCGAGTGGGGTTAACGCGAAGGGAAGGAAAAAGTCTCCCCCGAGAGACATTCACATTTTCCTTCTCCTTTTCCAGCACGCGCGCGCGAGATCGGTCAATTTCCGCGGAGCATCGCGATTCCTCTATATAATGACGAGAGAAGCAAGTTTCAATGGAGCTTCGATGGAAAATGTTTCGTCGCTGTAATGTTTGCCGCCGACAGCCAAAATGACGTACAGATGGGCTCGGAATATCCTTTCTCCGCATATATATATATTGAGGTGTGGGGAAAAAAATATCTCTGAGCCTCTGGTGACAGGGGGAAACCAAAAATGCAAATGGGTACCTCGGTGCGTGGGAGAGCACGAAAATTAGGCAGGCGGCTGCTGGAGCTCATGTTTCTCGAGAAACGTCGCAAAATTATAGCAAAGTTTATTCAAGGGTAAAATATAATGAATTTTTATTTTCGTTCTAGGGGAAATAATTTCTAATTGCTATTAGGAGCGAAGGACTTTAGAAAAGTAGAATCTTTTATACACCCTTTTATATGTGTTGTATTAATTGTAGGGGGTGTCAAAAAAGATTCGGGTTTTTAGGGTTTTTGGTTTAATGGAGTGTGAAATTTGTTTTCCCTGGGAGAAAATTTGAAAAATCGTTATGTGCTGATTCAAATTTGCTATGATTTCGCGGCGATTATAAAAATGAGCAGCTGTTCCAATCGTAGGGGGTGCTGCATTATTTTTATAAGCTTTTATTCAACTTGACTTTCTGCGAGATGCAAAACGGAAAATCAATATTCCACTGACTTCCCGACTACTTAGAGCTCTGAAATTCTGCAAACATGCATCTAAAATGTGACAATGCACGATTCACGTAAAAATAAAAAAATACATAACATTTACATCTTCTCATGTAAAATTAGCGATATCTAATCATCCATATATAATCTCACCAATACATAGAAACAAATGCGACTGTGCGTGTATGTGAAAAGTTTATATGCAGCAATTAGTCGCAAGTTCAATCCCAATTACAGTCATTGTTATTTTTACAAGCATTCCGTCTTCCTAACGTAGAAACTCGTAAACTAGTAAACTACTAGTAACAACTAACTAGTAAAATCCATCAAAGATTAAAAGGCGAAAATAATTTATATGTAAAAAAGTATTTAAAAAAGACAAGCTCTTATTTAATGTACTAAAATGTAGAAATTTTTTTTTCACCAAGTCACATATGTGTGACTATAAATAAAAGCCTGGGGCAAAATTTAGCTATCCAATCTTTAATTTACATAAATTAATTAACATTTTTTTACATAAATAAATTATTAATTGACATTAATTTACATAAATAAATTAAATAATTTACATAAATCATATTTTATTTACTGTAATACAACCATAGAATTCTTAAATAAAAATCCTGAAACTGAGTATAAACTGTGATAAAATTTCTCCAATTACTATTGTGCCAGATTAAATACGGTTAATGAAACTGACCTGATCAAATTGATTAAACATTTCAAAAGTTGAGCGTCCCACGCTTCTATTTACAGTCACGTATACCTGACACGGTAAAAAACTATTTTCTACTTTTAAGCACACTAAATAAAAGCTTGTTTTTTCAAAATATTCTTTTACATATAAATTTTTACTTTGGATCCATCGAGGTCCGAAACAATTTGGGATTCCAAGTAAAGAAGTGGGACGTCCAAGGAAAAAATGAATCCTCTTTTGTCATGCCCAAAATTGATGAAAAATAAATGTCATGATTATCCTGCATATTTTGTATTATACAATACCCGGTGACTTTTGATCTTATACATTCTTGGTATCGACAGTGCAGAGATAAAAAAAATGAAATAGTAGGAAGAAAATATGGAGAACCGGATTGGAGTATCGGGACGCGATGTTTCCTCAAATTCGCGACGAATCTCTCCATTTTGCTAGTTTATTTCCGTAGTTTTTTTTCTTCTTTACTTTTTGTATCTCACGAGGTGAGAATGAAGTGCCTAAAGATTGAACGAGAAAGCTTCTACAGCTGGTCCGAAGACCGAAACTTCGGGCGGATGAGTTTCAAAGAAACTATCACGAGGCGTCGCAAGACGAGAGTGTGAGGAAGAGAGCGAGAGTGCGTTTGAGACGGAGAAAAGAGGACTCGGAGGCTCGTGAAGACGCGGAAAGAGAACCGCTTTCGTAAATGGGCCCCAGACGCGAGAGAATCTCAAGTGCCAAGTTTTTTTCCTCTCCTTCTCGCGCGCGTTTTTTGCCCCGCCAACGAAAATATTTATCTCCTTCCCTCGGCGCGTCTCTTTCTCTCTCCCAGGCAGCGTCAAAGCGGGTCTTTAATTTTGCGTGATTCCCTCATAAAAGAAGATTTAAAAAACACATAAAAATCACGCATGGTTTCCCCTCGAATTTTATAATAATACGGAATAATAGTGAAATCGCGCAAGGTCCTTGTGATTTTCTTAGGAGGCAGGTATACACTCGCCTTTCTACCGTTCGATGAAGAAATTGTTTTCTGAAAGAGCGCAAAAAAACCGTTCAACGCCATGAAAATGGTTTTCCTTAAAGGTAGAGCGCGACGAAAAAAACGCGCATCAAAGTTTATGCTCGATTAAATTCCACCGTTATAACTTTACTCATTTTTTTTCGTATGTCTCGAGTGCGTTTGATGGTGAAACTCTGTTGATTCTACTCAAGATATACAGGCATACCTATGAGCAATATTTATTTGAGAACTGTGTACGTGAACGTTACGATACACAGATTTATTTGATAAGCTTAGAAGTTTTGCTGTAAACTGTAGACAAGTTGCTAAATCTCTCGATCAATCTGAAAAGATTCACCGAGAAATTATAAATATATATAGCCTCAAAGTACACATTTAAATATACAGGGCTACTGGTTACTGATCACGATCAGCGTCAAAGGGTTGTAGGCCACGTTTTCGGCTATTAAATAATCCAATAATCCAAAAGTGAACCATTTTCGAGATATTGTTATTTTTATTCTTTTTTAAGTGAGAAGTAGGCAACTTAAAAAATTATTTGAGGCGGGATTCTACTTTGAAACTTTGAAAAGGCTAAATTGGATGAAAACACCCACCTGGAACACGTCGAAGGCATATTATATGGTCCAGGCATCGCTGATTGAGGGTAAGATAATTTTTTCTACCATTTATCACTCACCAAAACTTTAAACGCGTTTTTCTCGAAACGACATTTTCAAGTACCGTGGTCGTGATAACTCAAAAAGTACTGAACCGATCCTTATGAAATTTGGAACACATATTCTATATGTGTGTACCAACCGACCTAACTACAATCAACTTAAAATTCTGATTAGAGCTATTTTTTTATTGCAAAAAAAGACCCAAAAAAAACGCATTTTTTTTTCGTATTTTAGCCGCCATTTTGTTAATTTTGCACGTATATAAAATATTCTAGTTAGGTCGGTTCCTGAAGACATACTGAACATGAAACTATTTGATTTTTTTGTTTCAGACCATCCGTCGGGAAGATTTCACGACCACGGCAACGGTACCTGCTTTTCGAGGCGTTGGCTTTAAACATATTTTACGTGTACAAAAAATGAATAAAATACATAAAATTTTTTTTTTTATGTACTTAAAGAGTGTATTTATTGAACAGTTTAAACCCCATGTCGATATCTTTAATAGTATTCTCAGAAAAAATTCACGAAAATAGCGTTTTTTTCATGGTTTCAAAGTAGAATCCCGCCTTAAAATTAACTGTCGTATGGGATCAAACTAATTTACGATCTGTAGTTTGAGAGTACAGTAACAAAGAATTATCAATACTAAAACAAGAATAATCTGGAAAAAATTTAAGCTAGGGGTCCAAAACTATGCCAGTTTAATCATTTGTGTACCTCTATGGAAAACTAATACTGTGTTATTGTTTTTTTTTATTGATCCGCAGTAAGTAATATAAAAAAATAAAACCTGCATTTTTGTCAAATTAAATTACGAACATCATCAGACATGCAGAATTTCGGACCCATAATGCAAAAATGTTTGCAGATTATGCTCGTTTATTGTCGAATTCTTTATTACTGTGTCCGCAAACTAGAAATAATAATAAAAAAGGTTGATTCCATGCAACAGTTAAAACGAATTTAAGTTGCCTACCCCTCACTTTGAAAAATGACAAAAATAATAATATCTAGAAAATGGGTTCACTTTCGCATAAAGCGTTACTAGGTTATTTGATAGCTGAAAACATGTCCCACCACCCTTTCACAGGATCGTGACCAATAACCAGTAGCCCTGTATATTTATATGTGTGTTTTTTGAAGCTGCAAATATTTACAAAATATTTCAAAATGTAGCACAAACATGTTCCCAGCGTAATTTACGGCCCCCCGATGGACAATTCCTCTTTCGCGTTGAGATATCGTTGAATTTCCTTCAGCCCACGTGCATGTATGTCCAAGAGTTCAGCTATAAGTTCGTGTTCTCCACGGATGATGTTTTTTCAGCGGAGTGTTCATCATCAGCGTAAAAACATATATACATACAAACATACATACATCCATACATACATACATACATACATATATATATATATATAAACACGTGTGTGTGTGTGTGTGTGTGTGTGTGTGTGTGTGTGTGTGTGTGTGTGTGTGTGTGTGTGTGTGTGTGTGTGTGTGTGTGTGTGTGTGTGTGTGTGTGTGTTAGAAACGACGAATCGTCGTGTCGAGAGAGCTCAAGTCACCAGATTGCTTTTTCAACGAAAAAAAAGAGTGGCCACATGGCGCATTAAAGTCTAGTGCTCGCGGAAATAGGGAGGGAGAGAGAGAGAATGAGTAAGAGAGCAAAAGCGAGACGGGAAACTAGCCAAAGAGCTCCGAACGGAAATGAAGTAAAGCCCGGTAGAGCTTTCAAAAAGAAGTGAGCCCAGAGCGAGAGCACGCAATGCCATACGTATAATGTACGTGTGTTATTACAGAAATGTATACGTATACCTATGCATATAGTTATATACGCGTATACGTTTCTTTTTTTTTGGTCTTTTTCGCTACAACGAGAAGTGTTCTAAAAGTGACAGCGACGCGACCGTGTTGAAAGAACTCGCGACAATTCCACGCGAGTTGTTGGAATTCCATGGGGGATACGATGAATCCCTCGAGAGGGCTGCGCTCGTTTGAAGTGTGCGCGCGTCCTTGCCCAAAAACAAAGAAATTACACGTTCACGAAGTGCACGCAATCGCCGCTTATGGCGAACCGAGGAATATTTCGTTGGCATCATCGTCAGATGGTAATCCGAATGACGATCTCATTTGCTGAGAATGGCAAATGGACTGGACTTTGCTGAGGATAGTAGGTGGATTTTGACGGACCCTGGTTGCGTTGCTCCAGCTTTTGGTAAAACAACCGATTGGATGTCATTCGATACATTGGCGTTGCTTAGCTTTCGGGAGATAATCGGATTCCAGACGAGTGGAAGTCTGGTGGTTTTGAAGCAATCCAGTTATGAAGCCAATAATAGAAATTTTGGATTCTTCATGAAAACTTCATAAAAACTCCACAAAAACTTCATAAAAGTATATTAAAACTTCATAAAAACTTCACAAAACCTTCATGTAAAAACATCCAAAACTTCATTAAAAGCATTTCAAAACTTCACAAAAACTTCATACAAAGTTATAAAACTTAATGAAAACTTTATAAAACTTTATAAAAAAGGCCCACCAGAAAGACGCGTCACCATAGATAGGCACAAATTGTCAACTGACAGAGGCAGCAATATCTAGTGAGTATAGGAGATAGAATCTCCCAATTGACTTATTGTAGATAACTCTTGACGGATTTATGAACATGTGGTCTGGTATTGTCATGCTGTAAAATGCGCTCAATTCGCGCGATACCCAATTTCCTTGCTTTTGTACAATTCCCATGACATTCGGGCTGAAGGAAATGCATTGTTGGATGACATTCAATGCTACTGCCAATTCTTTTTCCGTTTCACACGCCTTTTCGTCCAGTAACGTCCAATTGTGTGTCTTCAATTTTTGTTCGCTGGCCTTCCATGTGATTTATCATCCAAATCAAAATCATGCTTTCCAAATCGATGAAGACACTTTTCATACATGGTTACCAATGGAGCTTGTCCGTAGTAAGCAGCCCACAAGCAAACGAAAGCTTCTGGCTGTACTTTACTTTAAAACAACACGATGCAGTGACATTTTCTGCAAATGACGTACGTTCCGTAAAAAAGCGGACAGTTTCGATACGATAAATATAATGACTTTTTACACTTCAGTCAAATAGCATCCATTACGTTTGACAGCTGAGTACAGACCTTTGGAATACAAGTACTAACAGCCTTAATATAATTCAAACAGTACGAGATACACCATCTATTGAAGATCCATGAAGACATAATGTAACACCGTTCTATATATAATTACATAAACGACGCAGTTGGATTATTTCATACCCGAGCAGTTCTCCAAATTATTACGTTCGCTATTCTCAGCAAAAATCAATAAATACGTCATCCAGATTCACCGGATTCGCAGTAGGCAAAGATCACCTTTTGATTATTGCTGAAGATTCAGTAACATCCTACCGTGCTATGGCCCGCGAATAGGGAACTCACACAGATATATTAGAGTTGTGCATACCTTAGTCAGAAGCAAACCTAAGTATGGATTGAGAATAGTGTTGGACTGGAATTCCTATTCGGTTCGTGCGTTTATCGCAATGTTCGCTTCTCATGTATATATAGTATATATATATATCCGCAGTTACTAGCATTCAACTATCACCCTTCCATTGGGCGAGTACCGACTTGTCTTTGGACCTGGAAATGTTCAATGAAAGTTCAACCTCGGCTTCACACCTGAATGTCCTACCACGCCATTCGACCCAGAAAAATGAATGAAAGCGAATAGTTTTTTGTAAAAAACCTGCCAACCTAATATTCAACAATTGGTGTATTTTTTCCTCGCCATCAATTTACATCGCGTGGCGTTCGAGCTGTCTGTAGCTCTTGGACCGCGCCGAGACTAGCTCGGGTGATGTTTCCAGTCTCTACACCCGCCGCAGCGTACCGGTTCGATTTGCATAAAGATCGCCGAAGTACGTGCGGGTAATCCATTCACGCAACTGGTTCATTTTTGCAGCCCCTCCACCGTATACAGAAGATCAAGTATGTGAAAAATGAAAAGTTGAATATTATATTTTACCTATAGGTATGCACACACACGTGTGTGCATATATATAAATATATATATATATATGTGCATATATATATATATATAATGGTATTTATGATCGATATATGGTTGAGCTCAGTACGGCGAGGCCTTTGCTTTATCGGCTCTCCCTTGGCATAAACTTTTATCAGATAACTTGAACTAGGTGTATACTGTAGGATGGACTACAATGTCTATAGTTCACGTACGTAATACGAACGTCTGCATACATATAGATATGTGAAAGTATTATATAAATGCCGAAGTAAACATATGTATATCGTCGAAGGAAAAATTCTCGTTGGCTCGCGTATCCTTGATCTGGACGCGCTCGGGCATGCGATGGGTGTTACCATGGTGTGTATGCGAGAGTGGAGGAACGATTCATAGCCGGCGATCCGATCATTCGAAGTTAGGTAAGGCATATCGACGTACGTATATCTTGTCGTTAGTTTCATTGCTTCTGCATGGACATGTATATGTGTGGGTGTGTGTATAACTGCATAATGGAAACTGCCCAATCGTTCTTCCATCACACGAGCCTGCTTATTTCGTTATTGCTAGTCAGTGCAATTTGTCGATGATTCCGAAAACTCCTATATCGCGGTTTCCATCACAGTAGAAATCCAGACTACCAGGAGTGTTCGGTTGCCTAATTGCTTCATCAAATTCCGAGATAAGAACGGAAGACGTATTTTCGGGCATTGAAAATGATGAGTGCCATCATACGCATGTTCTGATTACATCAACTTCGTCTCTGAACCACGTTTTCAATGATAGGCAACTCAATTTCACCCCCCCCCCCTTTTCGATGATTAGCCAAAGGTCACTTCGACTTCCAGTGACAACGGTCAGACACTCCTCAGGAATGGATTGAAATCAAAACCGTGGAAGCAAGCAAATTGGGACGACCGTCTTTTTTTCCGTAATCTTGGCTCGCAAGTCTTGTCCTCTACCATGCACCTATGCAGCATCAACGTGCTCTTGATCAAAGACGGCAACAGCAAGCGAAAAACGTAAGCAAGGCAGAATCTGGAAGCTTCTATTCGCACCTCGGTGCGTATATGATAAAACTTGCGACGTTTTGGTAAGAGGAACGAAGTGTCTCCCCGTCCGGTTATCGGACGAATAAGCGTATGTTATTCGTCCGGATAGCGGCTCAGTTCACGCCGTATTTCCAGTAGATGTACATATTATTGTTATTCGTGTAAGCTAGTATCCGGACTAATAACATATATATAATTGTCCGTATAGAATGTGTTAAATTGTTGAACAAACTATCCGGAAGAATAATTTACACGTAGTCATCCGAAGAAAATCCTTATAATTTTGTTCGGGTTTGTTTGGGTTTGGGTTGGTTGGTTGTGTTAGGATTTGTTTGGGTTTGTTTGGTTTGGGTTGGTCGGTTTTGTTTGGGTTTTGGTTTTTTTGCTTATTCATTTGGGTTCGTGTTGTTTGGGTTGGTTTGTTTGCGTTTATTTGGGTTGGGTGGTTTTTGTTTGGGTTTGGCTTTTTTTTTTGGGTTGGTTGGTATTGTTTGCGTTTTGGTTGGTAAGACTTTTGTTTCGGTTTGGGTTGGTTGGTTTTGTTTGGGTTTGGTTTTTTGTTGGCTTGTTTGGGTTTGTATTAATTGGCTTAGTTTTGTTTGGGTTTGTTTTTGGAGTGGTTTGTTTGCCGTATTTCCAGTAGACGTACATATTATTGTTATTCGTGTAAGCTAGTATCCGGACTAATAACATATATATAATTGTCCGTATAGAATGTGTTAAATTGTTGAACAAACTATCCGGAATAATAATTTACACGTAGACATCCGAAGAAAATCCTTATAATTTTGTTCGGGATTGTTTGGGCTTGGGTTGGTTGGTTGTGTTAGAATTCGTTTGGTTTGGGTTGATCAGTTTTCTTTGGGTTTTGTTTTTTTTTTGTTTATTCATTTGGGTTCGTGTTGTTTGGGTCGGTTTGTTTGCGTTTATTTGGGTTAGGTGGTTTTTGTTTGGGTTTGGCTTTTTTTTTGGGTTGGTTGGTATTGTTTGCGTTTTGGTTGGTAAGATTTTTGTTTCGGTTTGGGTTGGTTGGTTTTGTTTGGGTTTGGTTTTTTGTTGGCTTGTTTGGGTTTGTATTAATTGGGTTAGTTTTGTTTGGGTTTGTTTTTGGAGTGGTTTGTTTGCGTTTGGGTTTGCTTTGTTTGGGTTTGTGTTTAGGATTGTTCGTTTGGGGCGTTGTACAGGGTGCACCGCGTAAAATTAGCCGCTATCCGGACGAATAACATATGCTTATTCGTCCGATAACCGGACGGCTAGCCTCGGCGTAAGAGGAATTGAAATCTTCGGCATTAAAAGATATCGAGTTTCCCGTCGACAGACAGAAGTGAAGGGCAGAGGAGAAAAACTGCGTGGAGGGGACGGCGCGGCGATCCATCGAGAAGCACTCGTCATACTTTGGCTTTTGTTCTTTGCAGAATGTCAGAAGAGAAAATCCCATTAGCAGAGGCGGGTCCTGCCCTGGCGGAAAGAAGAGTCCGCCGAGCAGGGCCCGCAGCTGAGATCGAGCAGGGCGAAAAAAAAACGCCGAGAAAAAGAATACGTATACGAAGACGGGCATGGTTTGCCTGACGGGACAGGCAGACGAGGAGCAGGCGGACAAGGAACAGGGACAACCTGAGACGCTGATAAAAGCAGCAGTTTCTATCATAGTCGAGTCGGGGAATGGGAATCTCTTCGAGTTGCACACATTTTGTCGCGTCACCAAGACTTTTTTGCAACTCGACGGAAAGACAAAGAACTCGCGCGAAGTCTTCCTCCACTTTTCTTTCTTTTCCTCTCGTTTTTTTCCAACGTTTTTTTCCCCTCGCTTTTTGCGTTCTCACGAACTGTGTGTGTATATATGTTTGTACGTTGGGTTTGTATGAGCATCTCTTCTCGCACGCGAGGAATTTGCTTTCGTCGCGACGGAGGTCCGTGTCACGAGGACCTCTTCAACGCGACGGAAATAAAATTTGTATCAAGCCCCTAATTAAATGGAGTATACGGAGGCCACTCCCTGGGTGTTTCCTGGTGACAGGTAAAAGATATGGTTTCGATTAACAGAAAGGAAACGCTCAGATACATACCAGCCTCTCCAAAGTCCGAAATATTATTTTTGTTTATTATATTATTGTTTTTGTTTTATTATATTATTGTTTTTGTTTATTGTATCAGTGTTTTTACGCTCGAAGTGAAAATGGCTCATTTTGGGTATGCGCAGTGGATTCGTTTACTTAGGAGTCAGGCGATGAAGACTAAAGAAATCAGAATAAATTTTTTAATTGTATTAAAAAACATCTACTGCGCTTGATGATTTACTCATTTTTTTTCGGTCTAAAGTGCCAGTTCTAATGCATTAAATATGTTTATTCGCAAGTTGCGAGTATCAAAAAAATGCAACGAATGAAGATACGCGATATAAGGTCTAAAATAATAAGTGGCTGCCTATGAAACCGCCCCCGGGCAATAGATGGCGTTAGGCAGAGTATTTTCGCGCCCTAAAAGTTGGCAATACACATGATGATAGGTCTGTAGAGATCGTGCGAGTTGACCCGGTTAAACTTTTTCTTGTGGGGTTTCCTGAAGTCGCAGGTCTTCAGGAATTGATTGTGGCTTATTGTGGCCAATAAGCCACAATCGACCGATGCTCTCAAAGTCAACGTAACCCAGGCCATCGCTCAAATTCAGCCGGATCTATGCAGCAGAGTCTTTGAAAATTGGACCACTCGGATCCGCGTCACCGTGAGAAGCCGTGGCGGACATTTGAACGATGTTATATTCCATACATAATGGCATACACAGGCCTTACAAATAAATAAAAAATTTCGTTAATACCTCACACACAGCTTGTTTTATTCCATTTCAACATCTTCTCGCCCTTGTTGAAAAACCCTGTAGTACCTACAACGTGCAAAGAGTGGTATCGCCGCTTTCGAAGTGGTTATTTATCTATGAACAACAAGGACAGCGGAAAAGCAACCAAAAAAGGGTGTCGTGTATCACAAGCTGCGGAAATAATCGGAAACCATCACTGAGCATCGTTATCGACTGCAACGCATGCGTTTGGAGCAAGCTCTGTACAAGAAGAGGACGGAAATGGAGAATCGCCATGACAAGTTGATTTTGCAGCACGACAACGCCAGGCAGCATGTTGCCGAACCGGTTGAGAAGTACTTAGGAGTGAACTGAGCAATGCTACCTCGCCAACTATATTCCCCAGATATCGCTCCGGTTCTTGGCTGAAATATGAGCCAAGCTTCGATGGGCAATACTTTGAGTGGATTAGTTCGTCGATTTGCTACCCAACCACTATCTTTTTTTTCCCTACAAAAATGGATGGTTTCATGTGCAACCTAAAAAGTATCAACTGATAAACTTTGCTCGTTAGAAACTTCCGTTATTCCTAACCACTTTCCCCCGCACAAAAATTCGTCCGACAGGATCTCAGAACCGAAGAACCTACTTGACTGGGAGATGCTAAAAACCGAGATAAAACTTTGCGAGACCGTCCCACGAATTTCTTATATCCATAAAATATTTGTCTTCTCCTATGACTCAACCCTCTAATAGAAGAGAACGCATACGCGGATCTTCAAGAGTCAATTCCGCCATTAGAAAAATATCAAAAGTTTCTTTCCTCCTTGCAAATTTCTCGCAACTGACGTTCGTACATCGAAGATTGATCGTTGCGAGAAAGGAAGAGAAAAAAAAACAATCGCTACAGGGACTTACGCTTACAGAGGGACGAAAAGAAGAAGCAGGAATTGCAATTTTCCTTCATCGTATACAGATATATGGCATATTGCCGGTCGAACAGTTATTTCTCTCCTTCTTCTCATCTCTCAAATCCAACGGCTCGATTAAGCCGTCCATCAGGAATTTATACTTTTTTTTTTGTTATTTGCACACGTATGAAAGAGGAGGGAAAAAAACGTAATAATTTCTGCTTTTTTTTTCTCGCAATGTTCGTTGATGGTAGCAAAACTCATTCATCTCTTTCCTATACGAGAATGACGTCTTTTCGTTTTGCGCCATAGAGTGGCTTGAGCAATCACGGCCTTCTATATATATACACATACGTATAGGGTGTCCGATTGATATTTGGAATCAGCTATTTCAAAAAGTACACATTGTTATAAAAAAGGCTTCAAATTCGTTCGATCTTTCAAAGTTTTTCGTTTCTTCGCCGAGGAAGAACATATAATTTTTTGCTCGACCTTGCATGCAACTCCCCAGGTCATCAGAAGGCCAACTTCCACATTTTTAATAAAAATTCTTGTTCGAGTTGAAATTTTTTTAAATATCGATTTTACGTTTGTAGACTGATTCTCAAAATATTAAATTTAAAAAATATTCTCTCAAAATTTCAAGTGCAAATGCCAAGGTCATGAGAAAATCAACTTCCACATTTTTGATAAAAATTCTTGTTTTTTTTGTATATTTTTGCAGCTTACCTCGATGCCTTTTCAAAATCCTACGAGTAAGTATTTTTCCATAAAACAGTGGTTATTCATTTGAGGGCTTACGCCTAGGTGAAATTTTTGAAACTATGGGTTTTGGTTTGTCGATAGATTCTCAAAATATAACATTTCAAAAATATTCTCTTAAAATTTCAAGTCGAACCGTTCTAAATTGAGGCTGTTATGGGGGTATATAGGTCGGTTCTGCGAACCGGCGAACTTTAAACTCGTTTGTTCTCAAAGTGACATTTTCAAAATAGGTGACCACGATATCTACGAAATCAACGAAATATCTACGGTGCGCGAAATCACTTCACAGATCAACGTCAAATTTGACAAGCTTCTTTCACATATGAAAAAGCACTGCCTGAATGAATTTTTTATTTCGATGCATAGTTTCTTTTCATCAACGAAAATAGAGCATTTTCTTCACCGAAAATCGATTTCACTTGGGACGGCTGACATTTTTTCAACCAGATCAGTTCATGCAAAAACTAAATGCGGTTGATTTTTTTATTTTGCACGATTCGTTTCCAAGCCGCAGTGTGCATCGCGAAGAACGTTTTTCAAACCATCGTATCTACCACATTTATAAATATTTTTCAACACAAAAGTTGTAAAATATACTTAAAACCGTACTCTTAAATGAAAAAACCTGAAAACTTGCACGTTTTCCAAAAAAAAAATCACGAAAATCCCTCTTTGTTCCGGCCACGATGTAGGTGTTAAAAAAATCAAACCCGTTAGAATTTTCAAAAACTACACTCGAGATCAAACTAAGAGTCCCATCTCGCCCCTTCTCAAAACCAAAAACGTTGGTGTGAAACATTTACTGTTACAATGTATACTTTATGACATAGCAGTTTCCAATACTTCAAATCGGACACCCCGTGTGTGCTCTTTTTTTATTATCTTCTTCGAGAATTCTTTCTGCCTCCTGACAAATCATCAATTTCATTTAGTACGATGCGCAAAACAACATAATTCGAGATGAAAGATCGTCGTTGTATACAGCGAAACAAACATTTATAGGGGTTTTGATCGGTGCTATATTGGATTTAGAGAGGCGAAGATTGCTCCTTGATGCGTTGTCGTTGTCATCGGTGGTTACTTGCTTGCTTGCGAGACACACGATCGAAACGACCAAGTTCGAGCACCTCTTAACGTTTGTTTATGGATCTTCGTGTGTATATATATATATATATATATATATATATATATATATATAAGCTTTTCGAGCGCAGTTTATGCCACTGATAACGCGTATGAATAGAGCAAGATATGCAGTACATATACGTACCTGTGTATTAAGGGATCAGTTATGGAGGACCGATGGAAATTGCAGTGCAGCTGCATCTCCCCAGTGGAAGCATTCACCGTGTATTTACCGGCATTCACGCGATATATTCTCTCGTTACTCCGAAATAATTCCGTTTTCTCATAGTACGATAAAGTCTAAAAAAATCGCATTCACGATTTCATATCAATTTTCAGAACAATAAAAAAGAGAATATCACAACAATCAAAAAAGAATATTCCGCAATATAAAAAAGGAAAAAAAATCTAGGCTGCGCGGTTGGTCGGAATTGCAAAATCAAATTGACGATAAAAAGATTGCTCCGGCAATCGAAAAAGTCAAATTGTTTTTATTTTCTTTGCTAACTACGAGCCATCAGTTGTCATTCTATTTTGATAACACGATTACTCGATAGTCCCGAAAACATGCAAATTATCTGTCAAATGATTCTTTCCAATTTCCACGTGACAAAACAAAGTGTACGAAAATTCCGCCGCGTCTCGTAAAAGTCAGGTTCGCGTGTTAAATAAATCGGTATTTCGCGAGTTAAAATCCGAAGTTGCCTTAAACAGTGAGATTTAGTGCAGCTACAACGTGCTCTCTCGGCAAAGCCATTGTGTATTGTGTGAAAGCGAGGAAGGAAAGGACAGCCCGTATTTAGCGTAACAATGAGCGCAAAGGAAAGTGTGCGCGTTTCGTTTTTTTTGTCTCTTTCATAGCAGCCGCGACTGCTAGTGTCCCCGTACACAATGCACGTCTCTATCTCGGGAGAATCCTTTCGCGGGAGCAGACGCTTCTCCGTGCAATTCTCAATACTACTCAAATCCCGGAATTAACGAAAAGAGCAATTTAACAAAAGTAATCGATGTAAAATGAAAAAAGCATCCATATAAAAGATGATGAAAATAACAAAAAATCAATATGAAAGAAGATAAAATGAAAAAAAAATCGATATAAAGAAAGATAACATTTTAAAAATCAACATAAAAAAAGATTTTTTTTTCTTAAAACGATACAAAAGAAGATAATATGGAAAAATTCTCAATACTATAGCAATTCTCAATACTAATCAAAGCCCGAAATTAACAAAAAGAGCAATTTAATAAAAGTAATCGATCTAAAATGAAAAAAGCATCGATATAAAAGAAGACATTATTTTAAATCAATATAAAAAAAGATAAAATGAAAAAATCGATATAAAGGAAGATAAAATTTAAAAAAACAACATGAAAGAATTTTTTTTAACGATATAAACGAAGATGAAATGGAAAAAATGGACATAAAAAGTCCATTCGATCACGATATATAACATGAAATATAAAAATCGGGCTGCCGATCATGAAATATAAAATTCAAATTTATTTTCAAATTTGTCGTACTATTTCGCGAAATTGAATTCACTTTTTCCTCGTCATGTAGGATAGAATCTCGTATTTTTTTAATCCCACAGCCCCTTACGATGCGGAATACGAAGAAAAGAAAATCGGAAGAGACATTAATCACTAGGCGAATGAATTTGCTTTTAATCATAAAACTTTTGCAACCGAGGAAAAAATTGAATCTTCCGCGAGTCCCAAAGTACGCGAGGTAGATCTGGTGGCGGCGAGGGAAAAAAAAAATCTGCGGCAACGACTAGACGTTGTTGCGGGACCGAGGGCTGTGCGATGAAAACGAATTTAATGTAATCGGACCGCAGCAGCCCCCGCACGGATTACATTTTCCCCGGGTCCCTTCGTAATTACTGTTCGTGTGGCGCTTCTGCGAGTGTCCTAAAGTATGACGACTACGCACACGTACATATGCCCCTATATATATATGGTGATAGGAGATTACGAATTCGTAATATAGACGTAATTTCTACTCTCAGAAAATCTGGCTGTTTTAAAACTGGTACTTAAAATTTGCTTAAGGCGAGATACTACTGTGACGGGTCTGAAAAATCAATTTTTTGCACTTTCTGAAAGTATACCTATTCAAGAATATGTGAAAAAATGTTTCGATAAAAATTGACCAAGTTACCGACGATTTAGTGAGAGCAGGTAGCGCAACGATTTACGTATATGCTAAAACTTTCAATCGCGTTTTTCTCGAAAAGACTTTTCTCGACCTGGCTGGAATCATAACTCTGGCTATAATAGTCCGATTTTCAATTAAAAAAAACCAAGCCTCCGGAATTGCAGTAGATATCGTCGTACGTAGCCATTTTTCTTTATTTCAGTATTTTTCAAGCCCTCGACTGTAAGCAAAAACTTCCCCAAAATTACACTTTTTTAACACCTACCATATTGTGATTTTTTCCCCCAAAATACCGCTGCGTTTCACGAGAACTACATTTATGTACATTATCAAACTTCTCCATTCATATTTTTCAGACCAACAGTTGTCAAGTTATCAATCCGGCCATTGAAACAAATTTTTTATACAGAGTCTCTATCATACCTCAATAACGGTGTTAATTTTTTAATTCGTTTAAATATAAATGTTCACGAAACAAGCTCAATCTATTAATAGCCTATCTTTTTTACCAAAACCTAAATAAATAATGTAGTGGACAAGAAAAATTCGGAAAAACGACCTTTTTTCGGCCAGTCACGGTGGTGTTGTCGCTCACAAGAAGCATTAGTTCGGTGGCAAGACGATCGTTAAGGGGCTAGGCCACTGTAATGGGTATAAAATCATGTGCGAATTTAACAATTTTTTTTTCGTATGAAAAAGTGATTCACTCATAAAATGAATTACACGTCTATTTAGTATGAATGTCAAGCTGTTAGAAAAAAAATATATATATTTTTTTCGATGTACAAAATGGCCGACTACTAATATTTTTTTTTGTTATTATTTTTCCAATTCGCATAACGAATAACTTCAACAATTTTCACTCGATTTACTTCAAATTTAAAAGTTTTGTTCTTAATTGCATTTCGCTGAGAAATACGTACGGAATTTCTGATTATTCGAAAACTTTTCATTTTATGAGCAGTTTGATACGAAATTTTTCACTGACAATTCATTTGTTAACTTCAAATACCTTCAACTTTTGAATAAAACAATATTTTTTAAATTCCGTACGTACTTCTCTAGGTATTCTAGTGTAGATTGACGAGAATTTTTGTTTTTTGTTCTAGGTAAAAAATTGTGGATGCTAAATGTCACGCCGCGGAGCGCCTAAAAAAGATAACAAAAGAAAATATTAGTAGCCGGCCATTTTGTACATCGAAAAAAAAATATATTTTTTAACAGCGTGATATTCATACCAAATAGATGTGTAATTAATTTTATGAGTAAATCACTTTTTTATACGAAAAAAATTGCGGTCATTGCGGCCTAACCCCTTAAAGGAGTTACGCGGGTTTCGAAGCCAGAGAAGTATATTTTCTGAATTTTTAAAAATATGACACATAAATTATTTTATTCAAAACATGAAGTACATAAAAAAGAAACATTTCAACATATTTAAAAGAAAATTCATCCACAAATTTGGAAAATTCAGTCGGTGGGACCTGGTTTCCGAAGACCCCTCGAAAAAAAGTGTCCTCGTGGTGGTCAGCATAACTCATGATAGCTTTATCTGAAATTAAGCAACCAATTTTTTTCCGTTAGTACATACGTATAGCTCGTGATCGAACAAAGGATTTTAAAAAATTGAAATTTGACTTTTTGCCAGAGTTGTATGCAAAATAGTTCAATTTTCGGCACAATTTACTCTACGCCTTGTAAAATTTAGCCTTGTAAAATTAGTTGCAATCGATAAAAAAACTTCGTTCAATCACTAGTCAATGCTATTTCGAAGAAGTGTGTAAAATCTCAACAAGCTCAGTGCATTCGTTTTTGAGAAATCGTGTCCACCGACTTAAAAAATAGTGTTTTGAGAAAAATGCGATACACCTGCGTCGCTCCCGTTCGGTCTTTCCCAACGGGAGAATTCCCAAAGGCTCTCTCTCCTAGACGGATTGACTTAAAACCTTGGGAGAATATTCTAGACATATTCTACTATTGGATAATAAATTTAAAAAAAAAACGTATTTTTTGGCGTTTTCAAACCCACGTAACCCCTGAACGAATCCTGGTACGAAAATGCCAACGCTAATCTAAAGGTGATTCCAGAGGTATCAGACATGATGTAGAGCCTGACAATGGGCTACTACGGGGAAGGTACTCGAGTGCGAGTTTCTTCAAAATTGACTATCCTCCTACGTGCACATCCTGTGGCTCTCTCGCGTGGCCTCGCGGTGGTTGATCCTTCCAGCGAATTGCCGCGAGATATGGAGAGCAAAAGATGCTGCTGCTGATCATCGCGGGGCGTTGCCGCGAGAGAAATTATATATATATATATATGGAGAGAGAGAGAGAGAGAGAGAGAGTCAGGCTACGAATTAATGTGTTTTCCACACACAAGCAAGATGGTGGTCGGTCTGCGGGATGCTGTTGCGATACACTTACCCACATAGACGGTTATCTCTTGCTTCCGAGAGTCTCGTACTCTCTCTTTCTCTCTCTCCCCTCTCTCTCTCTCTCTCTCTCCGTTTCTCTCTGGTCCTCATCTTCCTCGCTGGTCATCTCCCTCCGTCTCTATGTGGACCCCGTCTGCATGAAGTAGCATAGCGGCACGCGGTAGGAATTTCAATAGAGCAAGAATGAGAACCGGTTCGTCTTGGCGGAGTCCTCTCTTCCTCGGCCTCGCTCCTCTCCGCCGCCCTTCATCCTCACCCGCTGTTTTCCTCTCGCTTCCCCTTGTTCTCTTTCTCCTAGTCTCACTTACTCCCGCGACTGTAAAGTGTACCGTGCATGATGTATAAAGAGAGGAAACCAAGAGAGAATGAGAGAGAGAGGGACGAGAGAGAGAGAGAGAGAGAGAGAGAGAGACCGAGAGAGAGAGAGAGAGAGAGAGCGAGAGAGAGAGGGAAGAGAAACCGCGGTGTGGGCTCGCGGTAGACGCTCCAGGCTCGTCGCTGAGGCGCGCATACGCTGGGCATTTGTGGTCACATATATATACGAAGCACGAGAGTTTCACACATTCACACTTCTGCTCCCCTTTGCCCGCTCCCGGCCGTCTTCATCGCACTCCTTCTCTTTCTGCGCCTTTTCCTCCTCTCCTCTTCTTGCTCCTCTTCCCTCTCCCCGCCTCTCGCCCGCACGGCCCCGCACACTTTCGCACCCGACTTTTTCACACCTTTGACTAATTAAAAGAACCGTCCTCTCTCCGCGGCTCCTCTCTCGCGCGCGTCCTCCTGCTACGGGTTTTTTCCTGCCCTTTTTTTCCATCCATTTTACCTTTTTTTCATTCTTTCGCCGGTTTTGCCCGCTCCCTATGTCTCTCTTTCGGGATCTCTCTCTCTCTCTCTCTCTCTCTCTCTCTCTCTCTCTCTCTCTCTCTCTCTCTCTCTCTCCCTCGCTCTCTCTTTCTCCGTATGCTCTCTCGATGTCTCTCACTGTTTCGTTTTCCGCCGATGCTGTGGGACCAAAAACCACGTCTCGACGCACCGACAAGTGTGTACACACGTTTGCACGAGGGAGAGCAATTCTCAACTGGCGTTCACCGTAATGGCGAATTCACGATCTTTCCGACTCTCCACATTGGAAATAGACGATTAACATTCGAAGCTGTTTCGTTTTCTGCGGAAATTGAGAAGAGAAAGAGGACTCCTATGATGAGCCGAACCATAAGAGTACACTGCAAAAACAAATGTGTTGTTTTTACACACCCAAATCGCAAATGATGATAAGATTCTGAAAATTTGGTACGTTTTTGTATGAAGTATTTCAGAGGTTGTGTAAAAATTTCACGACAATTAGGAAGCTCGTTATTGAACAATTAACATTCACAAATTAAATGTTTTTTTATGGAAACTGATGTAACTTTGCAATAAGTTTTTTTTTTGACCTCTCAATTTTATAATATCTACAATATACTGAAAGCAACGGAAACAAAACGAAGTTTAATGATACATTTTTTTTTATTTCTTTTCAAAATTGTTCTTCACAAAATGTTAATTTTTTAATAACGAGCTTCCTAATCGTCGTGAAATTTTAACACGACCTCTTAAAAACTTCATACAAAAACATACGAAATTTTCAGAATTTTCTTGTCATTTTTTATTTCAACCCTTAAGGAGGTTGAAGTAATGATGATAGAATTCTGAAAATTTGGTATGTTTTTACATGAAGTATTCAGGAGGTCGTGTAAAAATTTCATGACGATTAAGAAGCTACTTATTAAACAATTAACATTAACATGTTTCATAGGGACTCAACATCCTTAACGTGTGTGAAAAATGACGGTGTAAAAATAACACGGATAGACGAGTTCAAACAACACACTTACGTGTTATTTTCTTGCACACATTGAAACGTGTGAAAAGTGTCTACAGCCATATAGACACTCAAAGTGTGTAGAAACAACACACTTATTTTTACAGTACTGCATATACATGGGATGCGTCGAAATAATAAACTGAATAACAAAAACTTTATATCGTCAAAACATGTGCATTCATTGCACTGAACTCAACAGTACTTGTGTATTACTCTGTAGTATGTATGAGAGGTGTCACTGTTTTTCTTGGCTTTGCAGAGGCTACGTTCTCATACAGCTCCACAATGACAGCAGGTTTTCGCTTGTCGGTGATGGCCTCGAAACAAAAATACGTCGCTAAAGATTCAATGCAGCTATCGAGGTTTTGGAAAATAGATTCCAATTTCAGGTTCTTCCACGTGACAAACTCAAAAATGATCTGTCAATGAAACAAAACGTTAAGGCCAAATGTGGTCTTCAATTGACCGGTTAATCAATCGATGTCGAATCAACTAATGAGTTTCACGTGATGCCGTAACCAAGGTGATTTTTAAAACATAGGATCAATAACTCGCAATTAACGCACTCAAACTGTGTTGCTTTTTCCCGTGTTATTTTTGCTCGTGTGTTGCTATCAACGTGTGTTGTTTATTCCAATGTGTGCAAATATGCGTGTGTAATAAATTAATGCGCAAAAATTGTACACTCACACTGCAAATCCAAGTGTATTGTTTTAACACAGTTACATGTGTTAAATCTTGTGGTCACTTTTTGCACATTTTTTTTTGCACTTAAGGGTATTATTTCTATGCGTGTTAGGTGTGTTATTTTATTACTTTTTCATACACTGCATGGGTGTTGGTTGAAAGCGTCACAGCTTATCTACTGAATGCATAGAATATTTCATAAATCCAAAATTAAATGAAGTGCTCAGAAGAAAATATTTCGCGTACACATGGAATCGGCTTTAACGCATAACGTGTGTAATTGTAACGCGTTACGTATTACCAAATGCGTAAGTGTGTCGAATCAACATGGCAACGCGTGCCTAGCCTTTATGCTGCGTTACTTCTGCATACTTTGAACACACGTCACAAAACTACTTTTTGCAGTGCAGGCAAAACGTCTAATTGGATAGCTATTAATATTTTTTTTGCAATTCGTTAGTAGGCGAGTATTTTTTAAGCAAGTGAGCCCTTGGGATGCACTTCTGGCTGTACTCATCGACCTGGGCTCGAGCTACGAAAAGTTAAAAAAAAAAAAATAAATAGGGAGGTACACTTTTTTTCGAAATTCCAACGATCGTTGTATTTTTTTTCGAACACGAAGTTTTCATGCTACATTTGGAATTTATTTTCACGGGGAATTGAAGTAGTTTCTTGGAGAAATTTATCAATCGAAGTTGATTTCAAAAGAGTATAACTTTCGAGCTGTAACGAATGTCGAAATCGACTGTGACGCTAATCAGACTCGGAGCCCTCGGATCGAACCTTCACGTCCCGATGCTGACCTCGCAACATTGATTAATGTGCACGACGTAGTGAAATTCTACATATCCATTGTACGGAGAAAAAAAACTTTCGGTCACGAAAATTACAATTGAAAAAAAGTAACGAGGCATTTCAGTTGGGAGATTATTGCAGCAATAATTTTATCCAAAGATAATCGCGTGCTGCGGATATATTTTCAACCTTTCCCTGTCACTGCGAGCATACATTCATGATATCGCGTTTTAGGTTGTTAGTATTTGATTTTTTTTGTATAGAAAGTTTTCGATAGTTATTATATAGGAAGTTTAGATATGTAGAGAACTTTATTTCCTCATAGGCGTTTTACGTAAGTAGATAGTGATTTGAATGATGATTGTCAGGGTGCTATTAATTTTATTGTGTAATTTAATCGAATGAAATTAATGTTACGTCTGTATCTTGTGCACGCTGTGATCATATTTCAATACCGGCGGACAAATGGTATTTTCAATAACTGCATAAAATGTAAATCAAACAACGAAAAATCATCGTTTGATTACATTTTAAGTTGCTCTGATTCGTCGTTTTTTTCCGATTTTTTGTCTACTAGATCCTTGATTTTCGATTTGAAAGAAATGTAGATTATTGAGCATACATTGAACTTATTACGTGTACGCTTGTATTAGAAAAAAATAAACATTGACAACTTTATCGAGGGCCTCTGTATAAAGAATGTGGTCCAATAGCCGGATCGATAACTTGACAATGGTTGGTCTGAAAAATAAAAAAAAGTTTTATAATTTACATAAATGTAATTCTTGTCGAACGTCGCAATTTTTCTGAAAAAAATTCACAAAAAGGGCCGGTGTTAAAAAAAAGTGTAATTTTCGCGAAATTTTCACTTATATTTGGGGGCTTGAAAATACTAAATTTCTATAACAAAAAACGCCTACGTACAACAATAGCTACCGAAATTATAGCTAGAGTTATGATTCCGGCCAAGTCGAGAAAAGGCGTTTCGAGGGAAACGCGATTGAAAGTTTCAATATACGTAAATCGTTCAATATTCACTATCTGCATTTAACCATTTTGTCCTTGTATTTTTGTATTGTATTTAATTTGTATTATATATTGTATTTAATTTGTATTGTATTTTGTATTTAAACGTTTAGTATACTTGAATCTGTATATCTTGAGAAAATCCAAAAAATCGATTTTTCGGCCCGTCACATTGCTATCGCTCCTTAATATACAATTACACACTTACAAATCCTACGAATATTTGTCATTCTAATTACAATTAATATTGCCTAGCCGCCGTTACTGTGCGAGTAAAAAAGAGTGATTAAAATACACAGAATTCGCAAGAAATTTGCATCTTTAGGAGAACAGACCCTATATTTCAGCTTAAGTATAAAATAAAAAGAAATTTTGCATGCTCAAAGCGTTCGAGTATCATTAAAATGGAGACTACTTTTTCTCTGTTATTTCGGCTCGCAATGAAGTATCCGAAGTTCAACGAGAGGGCAGAATTTCGAGGCCGGTTAATTGTAATGGAAGACCTGCATTGCAATCAAGAATTATTGCTGGAATATATGAGTCCCTTTCGCGCTCTTTCTCTCTCACGCACTCTCGCGTGCGCCTTTGCCTTTGCTATTAAGCAAATAGCAGTGCATATATATATATATATATATGTATATATATATATATATGCACGCAGAAAATGTCTCTAACGAGAGCCTCCCTCCTCAACCTGTTTCGCCATCGTAAAAAAGGTAGTAAGTGTCGGCCACAACTGCTATGGAAACGCCCAAACGGCAACCGCCATACTATTATTTCCGTTACATATTTAAGGAGGAACGAACGTCGTACAAAGTCCCATCTCAAGACTTTCATTTATTTAACGCTACGAAAACACTTGAACCAACTATTTTCGCGATTCGTGCAAACTGCGACCGTTTAATTTTTTCCCCCATGCCCCAGTCGAGGAGCTGATTATATTGTGTTGGATAAAATACGTCCCCTTGGGGTGACTGTCTCTTGGGGGCATAGCAACGATTTTGTTTCGTACCTGATCGGTGTGCTGCAAAACGTTTGCACAATAAAGTGTTGCGATCTTTCAAAATATATTATTAATCCAACAACATTAATAATATTAATATAATAATATTGATTAATCTTCCAAATATAATAAGATTGATTAATCTACTAAATATAATAAGATTGATTAATCTACTAAATATAATAATATTGATTAATCTGCCAAATATGATAATATTGATTAACCTGCCAAATATAATAATATTGATTAACCTGCCAAATATAATAATATTGATTAAGCCGCCAAATATGATAATATTGATTAATCTTCCAAATATAGATTATACAATAATAGTATACATGATGTTCAGCTACAGGACTTTTTATTTCTCACCACAACATTTATTGGCGTTTTTATGTAGAATAATCGTATCGATAATATTGATTGGCAATTGGAACAATCAATAACGACAGTGACCATAATTTATAATCGAGATTTTTATTTTTAATACGCTCACCAAACAATTGCACCTTATCGAAAAGTCCTTCGCACTAGCCACTTGCCCTGAACCTCCAACTAATACTATAATACCAACGAATCCTCTCGTTCAAGCTCATGAATAGGAAACGAATAAGGCCGGAACGATGATAGGATGGTGTCCCTTTAACCTTTTATTGCAACAAATTTATTACAAAAAACCAGTATTTACGGTGCTCCGTGGATGCGGATTAACGGATTAGAGGGACGCAAAGAGGAATAGAGAGGGAAAAGAGGCGAAGCAAATAGAGAAAAAGGGCCAACGGGTATGACAAATCGCCTGATGCGAGTGGTTATCAAACAAAACCGCGAAAGCAAAAAAAAAATACAGCATATATATAAACAGCAATTATTTTAGACAATTTAATGTTGAAAAAAATCAACGAAAAATAAACAGTTAACTGCGTTGCATATTTGTGTAGAATATGAGTGTACGGAGTATGCATACACCCTCGAATTACCTTGACGTCTAGCATGCGATTCAGTTCACCCAGGGAAGGGCGAAACATAATTTTCACATTTACACCCCTCATATATATATCCTCACAGATATAACTGGGCGGGTTTATTCGAAAAGTTTCGTCAGTCATATCTACATGTATAGTACAGATGAATATATTATTATGATCCGTAGGAAAACACCATTTAGCGAGGGGCAATTAGACGAGAGCGTAAATTATGAAGTGTGTACGTTGGAAAAATGAAATAAAATAAAATAAATAACTTTATCAACGCTTTGCGTCCATAGATGTTTTGATTATGAATATAGCTTTAAATTGTACCAACTGCATGCACTATACACGGACGAAGTACACACACTTCGTATTAACAAAAAGTTTTCCCTCCTCTTTATATATATATATATATGTATTAAGAGGAGGGAGACCTTTTTGAATTAGTCGTATTTATGTAATGTTGGTTATCAGCTGATTTGGTTGTTTCAGGGCTGTCCTCAGATTGTTCTTTACCGCTTCGTTGATTTTTCGGCCAGGTCGGACCTTGAAGTAAGCATCACATAAATATGCTTCCATCTATATCTGGATGTGAATTCGAAGTCATTGGGATTTACGTAATGTTGAGTGTCGGGACAATGAGGGAGTATGAGGACGGTCCTGATATGCGAGTATCCTCTAAATTACTTTGTCTCATAGATATGTGTATGCGCATGTACCAGCAGCCGCAAAATCTGCTCGCAGTACGGAGCACTTCGACAGCGTCAATGGTGAGAGTTTCGCCGACTGTTTAATTAGGATCGTGAATTTATTCCGAAAAACATACACACGGCAGTGGGCAGTGGAATATATATACACGCACGTGCTTCTTTCTCGGATACAAGTACGTTGAAGTGACGCGACACACACGCCACACGCCTCGGATGAGATCCGAATTATTTACTCGTTTCTGGGCGTTTTACAGGAAATTCAGATGGAAATGTAGGTGTGACATTAAAAAGGGTATATTTTTTTTCGGAACACACGTATAGATGTATATGTCAGGTGGTTGGATATGGAAAAGTCGATTTTTGGGAGGACGAAAATATAGTGGTTGGGTAGGGAATTGATGACCTGGTTTATTCAAAGTATCGCTCATCAGAACAGGCAAGATTGGATCATCTATAGGCCAAGAATGAGAGTCCATGCAGAAAAAATGGGCTTCGTCAGAGGCGATACAGTGATGTATACTGCAAAAACAAGTGTGTTGTTTTTATGCACTCTACGTGTGTAAATGGCTGTAGACACTTTTTACACATTTCAACGTGTGTAAAAACATGACGTTGTAAAAATAACACGGATATGTGCGTTCAAACAACACACTTACGTGTGTTATTTTCTTACACACGTTAAAAGGCGTAAAAATTGTCTGCAGCCACTTACACCCTCAGTGTTTAGAAACAACAAACTTCTTTTTGCAGTACTGTATACACATGGGATGCGTCGGAAAAATTAATTCAATGACAAAGCTCTTCATCGTCAAAATATATGTATTTACTGGAGATTACTTATACATTACGCTGTGCTGATTGTATTAATTAGATTAATTATAAAGTTAATGATATATTAACAGTTTTGATAGATGTCTTTTCTAAATACATTACGATGATGTAGTATGATGCGAGTAGGCACACGATGGATTTGTTGACCATGGGTTCTGGTATTCTAACCCGTATATTGCGATCTGCTACCACAATTATATGGACCTCTCGTCATTCGGATTGCCAACGTTCAATTCGAGAAAATAGCGTGCCGAACGCCATCTATCGCCAGCAGGCCGTTTCGCATGCAGCCTAGCGCATTGCGTACAAAGGAGGTATGTGTTTCTTCAAATGCCACGCGTTCGCCTTTGAAGGCAAAGACGTCGCCAACTAATGGGCCAGGGGCGGGGGCCGGGTCAAGATGGGGAAACGAGGGTGGGGGAAATACGAATTTTAGACATTTTAGACCCTCACATACATGCTTCCAAATATCTGGGGGGACCGGCCCCCTGGTTGGCGACGCCCTTATTTGAAGGTATTATTTTATCCGCGATTATGTGATGGAATCATACAATCATTCGTGGGCTCTTGTCGGCGAAAT
>OX632358.1:34008175-34035675 GCA_951751655.1 Ophion costatus
GAGGCATGCTTCGTTTGAAAATATGTACATTTCTATCTTCACGTATAACAAAACGGTAGGGTAGCTTTGTCTGTAAATATTAAGCTTTTAGAAAATTTCTTTGCAAATCGTTTTTTTACGGTTTATGCCTTTTATATTAAGGTAAAGTGAAAATTAACGCTTGTGTTAAGGCATCTGAGTAGAAAAAAATGTTGAACGTATTTTTTTATCGGCTTATATGATGCATAAACATCACAAGAATGGAATGAAAAAAGAAATCATACGTGAAAGAATTTTAAATAATTTTTGAGAGCTCATTTTCCGAAGCGTCTCCGAGCGCTTCGAAACGCACGAAACAGCCTAGCCGGTGAAGGTAGCAATTTGGAGTCGTTTAGTCCAGTCGTACAAAAAATACACCACGACCTAAGAACTGAAGACCTACTATCAAAAATGCCTCGGTGGGTACACGCAGAATGCAAATGAGAGCTTCAATTCCGCCGTGTGGACGATAGCCCCTAAATCAGTGTTGAAACTTCAAACGCGTTTTTCTCGAAACGACGTCATTGAAACGCATAATTCGCGCTGTTTTTATCCGATTGACTTGAATTTTTAACTGTAGCTTCTCAGATACATTCTCTTACGAAGTGTACAGAATAATACATTCTCTTACGAAGTGTACAGAAGTGTACGAAGTGTACACGATATGTACGATTCATGTACAATTCTCGTTTTTATAAACTCATTAAGGCTGATTGAAAAAAAAAAACAAAAATTATATTCAAAATGATGCCATTTCGCGATAATCCCATATTTTTTCATAACCGTGTGTACTTCTCTCGCAAAACTAATGTGAATGGCGATTTTCTTTGCTCTAAATGCTCATCCACTTTTTTTTCATAACATCATTTTTATGCGCCAACACGTGTAGGCTGAACCCTCCCAACCTCATTTTAATTGCTTTTTATTCGTATATTCTCAACAACAAAAAAGTCGAAAAAGTTTCTTTTTTCGGTGCGCCACATAGATGTAACGCCTTAACTGAATTCGCATTAAATATCAACTAACAGTTAATATCAACGACCTCAGTTTAATTTGAAACATTTAGAATTAACTAACGATAAGTGCGATCCCTTCGCAATATTTTGTTTAAGATGTTTCAGAATGCCACGAAAAATGTAAATAAAAATCTAGAATTGACGGACTAGTTTCGTCATCGGTAGAATTTCAACGTGTGTCGAGCCAAGGGGACGTATGTATGAATGTATGAATGTATGAATGTATGAATTTAAGAGAATGCCACACACACACACACACACACACACACACACACACACACACACACACACACACACACACACACACACACACACGCACACACACGCACACACACGCACACACCCACGCGCGCACACACACACAAACCCATAGAATAGATTCGTTCCGTCCTCAAATTTGAAAAATAGGACTACACCTTTGCTCCTTTATCTTTTCTCTGGCCAGCGAACATTTGTACACAGAGCCCCTCATTACCACGGTCCATAAGCCGACGCAAACTTCAATGAGGACCAGGCACTGTAGCGAATTAGTGTTTCAAACGTTTTTTATTTTAATTTTTTTTTTCTTCAACAAACAGGCGAGCCTTCTCGACAATACGTAGCAATGAAGTGTCCGTTCGTACTCTAACAGCACGGGGGGAAGCACGAATTTCCGAAATGGAAGACCGATGAAGTATGCAAAGTAACGACGATACTAGAGAATTCATGGAAAAGTCGGATTATTCAAAGACGAAGAGTCTTTGAGGTTCCTCGAACTCACCACGAGAGTTTCTCGTCTCAAAGTTATCATCGAAGCTCCACGGCAAAGTTTCTTTCGCGACGAAGTAGCGCGAAAGTTGGCGGGTAGCGGGACTTCGTAGTATCCGGTACGTAATTGTAAAGCAGCACAACGCCTACAACACTTCACGTGTAATTTGGCGCACTGACGTTAGTAGACGCGCGCTAGGTGCGTGCTCCCGCGTCAAGCAGCGGCGGCGATACTTGGATGGGCGATCGCACAGTGCTTTGGCTCGCCGACGATCGCGAATGGACGTGGTGGGTTTTTCACAGTTTCCCTGTGCCCTCGTGTAAATGGGATACCTACAGCAGCGTGTCGGCGAACAGCAGCTGAGGACGACACTCCAAGGCGTCTCCAAGAAACCGGAAATGTTAAGGGGGAAGATACCGTTAAGCGAGAAAAAAATTGTTGCTTTTCATGGTTTTTTTAAATGGAAAGATTTCTTCACTATTTTCGAAACTTTTTATTAATACTTTTGGACACTGCGTAGCCTTTTAAATTTTGTATTGATCTTGAAAAATGGCGGAGGTATGGCACAGTATTTTAAATGGGCTGCGGCGGATGTCGTCAGGCGGCGTGACACGTAGCGTCGGCGGGATTAGGCGGAAAAAAAAGCAACGAAGATTTTTCTTCCAAACACTCATACGTGGAACACGAACCAAGGAAAAGTGTGAAATGTTGAAAATCGATGAGATGGTACGCTTTAAAACGTAAAGATAGGATTTTTTTTTTAATCGCTACATTTGGCTGTAAGAAAATCTTTGTTTTCCACTCTAAAAAACACTTACGCCCATGTTTTAGACAATAATGTTGGAAAGATTTATACCGAATTTCGTCAGACCCGGCCATTAGTTTTTTTAGCTACACGTCACGTCAGTTTTGCAAAAGCAGTTCAAGTAGTGACAAAAAATACTCTACGTCTAAAAAATCGTGCAGAATACTTTCCTTTAAAAAAAAATCATCACATTCAGCAAAGTGTTTCCTCCTCTAAAGATATCCTCGCCCTTAAGTGTAACAAATTTGGAGTGAAGTCAAAAGATTTCGTAAAAATCCTAGAACGCATGCCACGAGACATCAAATATAAAAAAAAGGAACACGTCAACATTAAAATCCGCTATGAAGTTCGAACTTGAAATAACTACGGCCTAAGAAGACTTAAAATCTTTTGTTCTCTTCATTCATCATACGACTCGAACCATGCACAAGTGCAGATATTAAATTGCGTACAGATCTTAACAAAAGCCCCCATCAGGAGTAATTTCCTTCAACGACGTTTTCGTCACCGATCGACTTTGGTTCTGAATATTTTTTTCTCGTCTGACTCTCCGACGAAGTACCGGCAAAAAGCCGGGTATTGAAGACGTTGTTCCATATAACGTCCACTTTGTTTAACTCGTTCCGCAAGAATCAAGGGGGAAAGTGAAGAGAAATAAAAATAGACTATGTTGCCCCTGAGAAGCGAGAGGTACATTCGTGTACTCGTACATTATACATACCATACAAGCATATGTGGGTGTCGGTGTGTAGGTGCGTGTGTGGGTATTTGAGGGGGGTATGTGAGTGTGTGTGGGGGGTGGCGGTGTACGTCAGTGTGTGTGTGTGTGTGTGTGTGTGTGTGTGTGTGTGTGTGTGTGTGTGTGTGTGTGCGTGTGCGCGTGCGTGCGTGCGTGTGTGTGTGTGTGTGTGTGTGTGTGTGTGTGTGTGTGTGTGTGTGTGTGTGTGTGTGCAACAAGCTTCGGAAATACGTATATTTGAATGCGTCGCGGATACGTATGTTCTATAGTGATTAACATATCTTAATTGCAGGTGTTTCGCCCTCTTAGCGATCCTTTTTTTTTACATCCTTAATGCACACACACACACACCCATATATATATGGATATTGGCGTGTATCCACGTGTGCGTACGTGTTCACCCATGTACACGTGTGATGTACGTAAAGGCACATGCACGCATCTACACGTATGTTGTTCGGAGCCCATCGCCGAGACATTCCGTTCCTACCCTCTTATCCGCGCTCTCGTTTGCCTCTTTTGCGCGTTATTTATTCGATCTTACTCTTCTCTTCGGGCTTTCCGTCTTCTTTTTTTGTTCTTTCTGTTCTGCTTCTTCTTCTTCGTCTTCTATCTTCTCGTCGTCGTCGTCGTCGTCGTCGTTGTCCGGATAAAATACCGACTCACCGCAACACGCGGAGACGAAGAAGAAGCGCCCACGGGCGAAGGAACCCGGAGCCCCGATAATTGCCCTTCTCCTTCTATCCGCAAAGAGGGAGCCCTCATTACGCCAACTTGTCACAGATTGCTGATATGTAGATAGTCCCCTGCTTTTCTCTTCTCTCTGCCAAACTTGGCTGTGTGTGTGTGTGTGTGTGTGTGTGTGTGTGTGTGTGTGTTTGTGTTTGTGTTTGTATTTACCATACACATGTCCATATGGCCTTATATCTTGAGTACACTCGGGCTTGCATATGTACATGGTAAATATACGTACCTTATATCTTATGTAGTTTATGTAGACGCAGGGCATAATCCGGTGAATCTGGATCACGCCCAAAACAGAATTCGCATATTCCCCTGACGCGAAGCAACTTTTCGCGAGGCAAGTTTTTCGCGGATGAGAAAAAAAAAACATATATTAATGTGCAATTTATATTCGGCTATTGAACGGGAAATAATGTATGTTTGAAGTGCGTTTGAAAAAAGGGAAGAAAAAAAAAAAGGATCGACATTTTTATTTGCCCAAGTGCTTGACGGGTTTGCATAAGCGCCCCACGCCCCTCAAAAAAAGGTTGATTTTGGATATTTTTTCTGATGCGAGTATCGGGGTGGCGAGAATTAGTTCATAGTCTTGCCGGGTTTGAGTTTTTTTGTTTGTTGAAAAAGGTTGATAAACAATGAAATTATTATTATTTGAACAAAGTGCCGCCGTTGCGGAATGGCCAATTGGTGCAAGTGGTTCTGGCAGCTGGGATGATCTGAAATGAAAATTGGAAAATGTACTTTTAGTGTAAGAACAATACTTTCGTATGACCAGATACATTTTTGACATTGTTAAAATTAAGGAAATGGCAAGTTGTAGAGGAGGATCTCGATATTTGTCTAAAAAAACAACTTTAATGATTTGTTGTTCACAAATGGATGAACGTTTTAAAAAATCATCCAGACACACGATACAAAATTTCATAGCCTATGCCCTGTCCAGATTTGTAGTGAATCGAACGAATTTGGATTTTGGTACTGTACCATATTAGTTAATTAAATACTGTGTACGAAAAAGTTAGAATTACACCGGCATAAAATACACAAAAGAAAGAAGGATGAGTCATTGATTCGAGTAGCACAATGTTAAACAAAATTTGCATCGTGTACTATTGGCAAGATGCGACTTACACCCCTTCACAAAACACAGTGTCGAGATAAACATGCAACAAACAAGGCTGAATCTGACTTCACGACTGACATCTGACTTCCTATTTCCCTAATTTTTGGAACTTTTCCAAAATCTTGTTTGCAAATTGAAGTTCAGCGCCTAGACTATAAGACGATGCAGTAAAAATCCGATTTCAGAACTTCAAACCTATGCAAATCCCTTGACATAATAAATACTAAAAACCAACGGCGGTGTAAACGCGTCGAAAAGATTGCATCTACTTCGAGTCACCGAAAAACAAACTGTAGGCGTCTAGTAAAAAGTGTCTGGATTCGTGTTTTTTTTAAATTCGAACCGTCTTTCAACGATTTCTCAATCGGTGCGCTCGCGGCATATGTGTGCCACACTTGTTCTGTAAAGCAGATATACTGTGGCGCGTGTGAAGACTGTATGTAGAGTTGCAATTTGCGATGACGTCGTGAAAGGGTGCGCGCGCGAAACGCCCCGCCGGACGCGGATCTCTGGGTGCAGGCTATGCCTCGTGCATGTAGGGAGAGCCATAGGCCAGATCTTAGCCCCCCGGGTGTTTATCGGGCACGGAGACAGCCCTTGTATGTTCGCTATATATATATATATGTGTGTGTGTGTGTGTGTGTGTGTGTGTGTGTGTGTGTGTGTGTGTGTGTGTGTTTGTGTCGGTGTGTGTGTGTGCGTTTGTGTCGGTGTGTGTGTGTGTGCGTGAGTGTGTGTGTGTGTGTTTGTATCGGTGTGTGTGTGTGTGCGTGTGGGTGTGCGTGCGTGCGTGTGTGTGTGTGTGTGAGTGTGTGTGCGTGTGGGTGTGCGTGCGTGCGTGTGTGTGTGTGTGTGTGTGTGTGCGCGTGTGGATTCGCGAGCGTAGCGTAGTGTGTGCGTGCGTGCGTGCGTGCGTGCTGCGTGTGTGTGTGTGTGTGTGTGTGTGTGTGTGCGTGCGCGCGCGCGCGTGTGTGTGTGGGCGCGCGCGCGTGTGTGTGTGGGCGCGCGCGCGCGCGCGCGCGTGTGTGTGTGTGTGTGTGTGTGTGTGTGTGTGTGTGCGTGTGTGTGTGTGTGTGTGTGTGGGATGTGCGTGTGTATATTTACTGTGTCGTGGGAGAGAAATATTTCTGGGCGCGCGCCTGTGCACAGCTGCGTTGACCTCGGCCCTCCATTGCCTCGGGATCGCGACATTGCCCTTTTAGTTGCACATATATCTCTATATGTATATATGAGTGTTCAGATTTGACTGTGTATGCATGTGTGTGTGTTGCACAAACGCCTACGCCATGCATATTCTTAGATGGATGGACATGAAGTCTATATGTTTGAGTCGTTCCATGCCAGATGGATAAGTTTCTGTAATCTTTCGCAATAACATTTCATTTATCTCTATAAACTAACGTTATTTACGAACCAAGTGCACTGTTTTGGGAATTAGAATGTTTTTCTGTATATACATATCGAGGAATTCCACTATGGTCAAATACATACAAAGAGTGCGTACTTTATTTTGTAAAGTAATATATATATACATGCACAGACACACACACACACACATATATATATAGTACCGGTTGAAAGACGTCGACCACTTTGGATAATTCTATAATGATATTAGAATAATATTATTCATAATAGAGAGCTACATACCAAGTATCTTTGTCAAATAAAAACTAAAAGGAAATATATTCTTGCATGATAATTTTGTAATTATTCAAAGGGATCGAAAACTTTCGATCCGTACTATAAATGTGTATATCATTTTGTTTTTAATTTTCCTGGCTTTCAGTGTATACCCTTGCGGATTTTTACGTATTACCCGCCCCTATAGAACCCTTTCTATCGCATTGCTTATCAATATTGGTGAATGAAAAAAAGCTCGAACTTAACAAGACTATGTATTAATTGTGTCTAAAATGTGCACATAGTTTCTCCATAGCGAGAGAGAGAAGGAGGAAGGAAAATACCAGATAACTAAAAATTCTTGAGGCCACGTCTCGATAACAACGTGCGCAATTCTGCTCAAACTTCCTACGTATAAGTGCGATACAACCCTTCCTCGGTTGCCGCAACTTGCGTTGAATTTCCTTAATGATCTCACATTTTATAGGATTTTGAACTTTCCCCTAAACGTTTACGATAGCTCCGTGATTGCCGTAACTTCGCTGCAGCATCGTGTCTGAACTTTCCTCAGAAATATCGGTGCATTAACGACGATATTCGCTGTCGAATTTTCTGCGAACCTATCCCGAGCAAACAATTTTCTCATTGGCAATTTTCCGAGTCGCGTACGTAGTTACTAGAATTCGCAAAAAAAAAAAACACCAAACACCACACACAAACTTGTGCTGCATATTCTATACTTCTTGCATGACGCCATCAGGCATTATTGCATCCCCTTCAGAATTACCCTTTCGATAAATGCGAGTGTATTCATACAAAGGTCATTTTGACAGCCATGCGGTGCTCAACATCGACGACACGGTTTGAAGAAATTAAGGATCGTCCTCAATATAATATCCTTTTTCCACATGTACACGCGATACGTTCAGCCCCGCTATTTTTACACGTAAAAAGTATGACCAGATCGAGAGATGCCGCGCGGCGAATTGATTTTCTACAAAACAACATTGAGATGCAAGAGCGGGAGACGGATAGTGGCCGACCATCGAAACAGGTCGATCGTTTGGTCGGACCCAGAAAAAGAGTTTATAGCAGGTAGAGATGAGGGAGAAACGATGGAGGATCGGGGCGAAGGTATCCGTTCAGGTACTACCCACACGTTTCTGTTTCTGATGCAAATGAAGGTCTTTCGTACGACCCGCAGCCCCAGGGTGTTGAAATGCGATGAGAGAACTTATAAGAGAAATATAGACATAGCGATGTGTGTGTGTGTGTGTGTGTGTGTGTGTAGGGAGAGGGAGAGAAAGAGAGAGAGCGAACGTCACTAATGCATGTGACACACACTTTACACACATCGAGATACTCTTTTCTCGTTCAAGGATTCCTTCAGGCCGCGATCCAGCAATTCCGATTTCTCATTTACCACGTGCAACATCGCGTGCATCCTCAATTAATTCTGCATATCGATGAGCGTACGTACGGCATCGTACGGAAACGCATCGTTCGAGTTATTTCGGATGCCACGACCCACGGCAAAATGTTACGATTTAATCGGTAGTTTGATACTTTTTCTTTTTTCTTCGTTGTCAACACGAAGGATCTCAATGCGAGTCACAACCTCGGGACAACTGTCGAGGTTGTGAATAAACATGAGCGTCTATTCGGGGCGACTAGGAAAATCGAATATTAATCGTGTGACAAGCGAGGTGACGAGTTTGCTGGTCATTTTTTCATTGGTCATTTACAGACAGTGATGGAAAATAGTTTCGAGAAGCAATAGTCCGCGTTGGTGTGAAATGAAGGAACCGGAGAAATTGAGGTAACGACGAACGAGTTGTTTGATTGGCCTCTATGTTGTATGGGATTTCCATCTGGCGATTTTTACGTTTTGGAAATTTTTAAACATTTGTGTATATGTATAGATACGTACATTTAAACAATATATTGAAACATTCTAAAAAAAATTATCACATATTAGCATAATACATTAGAAATTTCTAAATCATTTGTTTCGCAGCGTGAAACGAGTCGTCAACTTTGTGGACAAAATGGCCCTTGGAAAGGCTCTAATATGAATTTGTTAACATTTACCTAAATATAATAGTGGTTTGGAAGACACTGGGGTTTACATGGTGTTGAGTAAATGAGGACAAATGACTACTGAGGTCAGTTATCGAAACAAACTCCTTTAAAATAACCTTTTCCAGTCAACTCAGAAAACTATTTCCCTAACCATCGTTGATTATAGGTTTCCATAGTGGCACCATCCATTAAAAAAAGTTTGAAAAAATTGCGTATTTTTTAACTTTTTTTTTGCAGAAAATCGGAAAGTTCACTCGGGTTCTTTTTTGTGAAATTTTAATTTTCGGGATTATTATTCCACAGTTAAAAAGTCAGGACAGTACTTTTTCGGTCTTGCAAGTGAAAAACCTTCAAAAATATGGTTTTACATGAATTTCAATTCGGGTGGAATGTATTTGTACACCGAGAAAGTACTCTTCTGACCTCAACAGTCTCGAAAAATCATCCCCAAAATTGAAACTTCATAAGAAAATAGCAAATATCTGCAGCACAGGTTCAGCTTTGGTGAAAACTGTACAAAACAGGTAGAAAACTAAAAGTTTTCAGGATGCACATCGATAATACCAAATCTGCATTATTTAAAAACTTGCAAAGTGAAACCTAGCACATCATACGTGGTCGAATTCGTATTCACTGACATTTGGATGTGATTTAATTTTAAAAAACTCGGCCGAGTGCGAGTTGGGACTCGCTCTACTAGGATTCCGTACATATGTCCAATTAACTTTTTTTTTAACTCGATATTTAATGAGGTAATGCTTTATTCCGCCTTGCTTCTTAGGTAGTACTAAACTGAAACAATATAGGGCGTGATAGCCAAAGAAAGCTTTGTATAATCCTACTGCAAGCTAATAATGAAAATATATCAAATTAATGTTATTTAAATATTTACGACACCTTTGACGGCCCGCCAGTGCTTTATTTTGAAGATAAAAAGAAAAAAAATACTTTTGTACTCTAATCAATGAGCGTCAAAAAATGACACCCCACATGCTAGGGTAAGAATTTAAAAAAAAAATTCTGCTCCTCTTTCACGTATGGGACCCGCATGAAAAATAATTTTATTGAATTTCTAATTCAATATTCGGTTTTGGGTACATTCCACACAAAATATCCAAATGGACCTGAAAAAAAATCCATCACCGAGCCTAAAAACTCTGAAAAAATGACGCAGGAGCAAAAACTTCTCTCGCAACAAATGTGGCCTGCAATACTTCAACTTCTGTCAACATCAACTTCACCTACTTTCAAATCCAACCTAAATATCGGGGTCTTCGTTTCTGACCGAACCACCCTGTACGTATCGTGGAAAACGCTTCACCGTCTATTAAAAGCTGTACTTTGATAAGTTTCTCCATCCCCCACTCCTGAGGCTTTCAGAAAAATTTCCCTGCCCGGTAATACACCTCCTTGTAAACGTGTTCAAAGTTGCGCCATCATAGATATACACACGAGAAACTTGTCACGCATACTTTTTAACTCGATCGCACCCCGACGGCGCTTTTTTTTTATTGCGAAGTAAATACACAATAAGTAGACAGCCACACGTTCCTACGGCTCTACACTAACGTGCATTGTGTGCTCACGCGCCTTGGCGTGCAGATGCAGGAGATGCACAAAGGGTGCAAATTCCCACAAATTAATGGGCTCGCTTGGTATGGTCCGCTTCTTTTATGCGTTGCGCAGCAGGCGATCGGCATTATATGCACTCTATATATGCAACATCGCGAGAAATCATCGCCTTCGATATGATACGTGTGTAGGTATTTCGATCTCTTCTTCGGCTGGCAACTATCGGCAGGAGCGAGATTTAGAAGTGCCATTATGTGGTATACGGACCAAGCTCTTATTTCGGGTATGGTAACATATTTATATACGTGTGTGTCGAGATATACAGGGTGTCCTGTTATAAATGGATAATCCTGCAACTGTTGATAGATCGAATCATGTCCTACGAATCATGTCCTACGAAATTTCAGTTTAGTAAAAGTCCCACGGTTTTCAAGATAAAAATCATCTCCTTTTGGTTTTTCGCAGATCATTCCTACAAATGATAATTTCTTTTACTCGATTAAAAAAAAAGTACTCTTGTTTATTTGCTCTATCTCGAAAAGTCTTCTTTTAACCTTAAATGTTAAGGAAACATTTTGAAAAAAGATCGTATGCAGAATTTTCATACAAACCAATTCGAACATCGACTTTGATAGCCTGCGGTGTAAAAAAATAAATGAACTACGCATACCGTGCCAATTACTTTAAAAAGTTACTTAATATCTTCGTTGGCATTGACGCAATAGTGCGTCAAATAATTCCGTGCCCTGTGTGGCATTGACGCAATAGTGCGTCAACCTTTATTTCCCTATTTAACTTGCTCTGATTTGAAATCGGAGCCTCACTCGGGGGTTTTTGGGCTCGCTAAATCCGAATTTGACGTCAAAATTTGGAAATTCAAAATGGCGGTAGAAATTCAAAAATCGAGTAAAAAATTTTTACTCGGTTTACGTGAAAATTAGTACTCCGGGATTTTTGAGGTCGTTTATTACGAATCTGAACTTCAAATTTGAAAATTCAAAATGGCGGCGCTAGGATGGCGGACCGAAATTGAAAATTGTACTCGATTTAGATAAAAATTGGTACTCTGAGATTTTCGCGGTCGCTTATTACGAATCTGAACACGAAAATCAAACATCTTTAATGGCCAATCTAATATGACGGACAAAAGTGCAAAAAACAGGTTGACTTGGTACTCGGGGGTTTTCGGGGACGCTGAGTGTGATGCTGAACTCAAAATGAAGGAATTTTTCATGGTGAATTCAATAACATGGAGCAAAGTACAATAAATAGGTGGAAATATATGAAACTTTAGTACCGAGTTTCATCTAAATCAATCTGTATTATTTGTATTTTCATTCGCCATATTTGTTCGCCATTGTGAATTCCTGAATTTTGAGTTCAGATTCGTAATCAGCACCCTAAAAAACCCCAGAGTACAAGTTTTCAGGATAAAAACATTTTCCTGCCATTTTGGGCACTTTTGTCGAATTCTTTCCGCCAACGAAGGGGCTATTTGTTGTCGATTTATATCATTTGTGGTCATAGCATGCGAAAAATCGAAAGATTTTTTTCAAAAAATTACACGAAGTTCATAATCTCGAAAACCGTGGGAATTTTCCTAACAATAAGCCGTAATTCCAGCATATAGTAGGACATGATCTGATCTATCGACAGTTGCAGGATTATCCATTCATAACAGGACACCCTGTACATATGTATATGTATACATACATTTCTATATACCCGTGCAGGTCCGCAAACCTGAGCCCTGTTGGTTTTTCAATATCTCTCTCTCTCTCGCTCTCTCTCTCTCCCTCTCCCTCTCTCTCTCTCTCTCTCTCTCTCTCTCTCTCTCTCTCTCTCTCTCTCTCTCTCTCTCTCTCTCTCTCTTTCTCTCTCTCTATCTCTCTATCTCTCTTTCGTTCCCTCTTGTTCTTGAGCACTCTCCGTCTTTCTATATATATATATATATCCTCTCGCCTTCGCTGCTTCGTCGTAATCGAATTTTTATCAGTTCTCTGGGCGAGGCATCGATTTACGATTAAACACGTAACGAGAGAGAGGGAGAAAGAGAGAAAGAGAAAAAGACGAAGGGAGAAGGCGAGCAGGATGGACCCACGAATATATATATATATATAAATATATATGTAGACACATATATGTATGACTATTTCGTCGGATATAGCAGTACGTGTATACTCTTCGGACGGTTGGGACAAAAAATTCGGTCCTGTATAATTTGTACATATACATATAAATGCCCGGTATTTACATACACAAGCGAATAAAGCCAGATTTATAGTGCTCCGTGGCGTGATGTATTATTTTAATGTGCTTATCACTTCACCACTGTACAATAACGCGTATATCTATATAATATACATAGGAACACAAACGGATATATTTATATCATAGACGCATATATGTGTTTGCAGAGCGATGAAAGAATAATTTAATTAACTGCTATCATCGGTTATAGCGGAGATAGCGCCGAAAATCACTGAACCACGTCACAACGGGAGTCACAAAAAGCCTCTGCGAGGTATAACAAGTTTTAAACGACAATTATGCTGAATTTAAGAGTTCGAAAAGCAGTCAAAATTTTTGGTGTGTAGAAATTTGAATTCTTTAATATTTTGTATTGAATTTTGCGGTTCTTGTTGAGGATATCTTTGTAGTGATTAATGGTATCGGTTTCTTGTCTAAAATGATTTTATTGTAGGCTTGAAATGTTCTTTTTGAGAAAAAAAATGGTTTAGGATTTTCCAAACGATTTAAAAACGGTAAAGTAGTTTTTGAAAATAAATATTCGGAATCCCCGAAATACTGACTTTAGATTTGAAAAATTACTAAAATAAAATGGCTGTCCTAATGGTTTGAGAGTGATTTATTTTTTAGGACGTTCTTCGTTGTAATAGTATTTATTCGTCGTTTTATTCCGAGGCAGGGAGAATTTATTAAAGCGTCGATATTAAATGCCTCTTTGAACTTTTGAAATTATATTCAAGTCCTGTAATTGCATGGTGTTGAGATCAAAACAGATTTTTGAATGGGCTCCAGGACTCGGTTGGAATAGCGAAACCCCACCCTGTTGAATTATTTTTATCATTTTCTGTACCGCTTTTATCGAAGTCTCTATCGCCCTCTCTCTCTCCCTCTCTCGCTTTCTCTCTCTCGATCTCTCTCTCTCTCCATCTCTCTCTCTCTCATGATCGCTTACAGTCTCTCCCTCCTTTTACCCGCTCGCGTATACCGTGGATATTATGTACGAACGCACATGGACGTTTCGAAAATGCGAATTCAACAAAAAAGCACTAGTGAGCATCAATGATTGCCAAGAGACTTTCGAAATTGGCCGAAACTGATATTCCGAAATGAATTGCCAATAAATAAAACAAATGTACGTATTTGTATTGATACGAATTCTACTTTAAAATACTATTAAAATCGTACATAAATAGAGACAGACCAAAATGTGAAAATAATAAGAAAATAAGAAAAAAATGTTAACTTTCGTACAGCCATCTACTTTTTTCCATGTTCATAATTAATTTTGGTATTTTATACCATTTTTTCAAGAAGTTTCAAGAGTGCGTTTTTCAAAGATTGTTATTTTAATTATCGCAAATTATTTTGACAATTTTAATTTATATCCAGACATTTTGTACGATTTAAGTTTTTTTAAGGAAAAAAGCACTGCGGACAACAGTCAATAGCACCATGACAGAGATATCCTCGATTGAATCCACCGAAACTCTTAGAATCGGAACTATTTGACGGTGCACATTTTCGGAACCAGGCCACGGATGGATATACAAAAATTTCAAAATCGGTTTTGCATTCAGAAAGCGCAGCGTTGGGTGAATGCAAAAAATGCACCATTCACCTCCTCCGAACGGGTCAAAGTTACGAACTGGAAAATAGAAAGAAAAAAATGCACCGGGCATTTGGCATACATATACGAGAAATGAGAGCATATCCGCAAAATCCCGTGTAGTACCAACGTGTAATGGGTTATACGTAGCTCGGGGTCGAAAAAAGAGTAATTTTCGTGACCTTTTTCTGGAAAAAAACGTGTGCACGTTTCTGATGTTTTCACTTTAACGAGTATTGTTTGAGGTATCCTTCACGATTTTTGTATCAAAAAATATTTATAATTGAGGCAGATACAATGGTTTGTGCAGACCTCTATTTGAAAAACGTTCTTCGCGGTGACTACTGGTTGGACTATTGCTCGGAAAAAAATCATCCAAAAAAATCGAAGGACGAAGGATTGAATGAAAAATTAATTTTCGGAACAATGGCCGTGGTCCAAAGTGAAAGAAATGATTTCCGGTGAAAAAACGCTTTATTTGCGTTGATTAAAAAAAAACGATGCATCGCAATAAAAATTCCTTCGTTCAAGCAGTGCTTTATGATATGTAAAAGTAACTTGTGCAATTTGAAGTTGATCGGTGGAGTAATTTTTGAGATATCGCGGTGACCGCTTTTGAAAAAGTCACCTCCCTCAATTTTGAACGGATCGACTTGAAATTAGCAAAGAATATTATTGAAATGTTACATTGCAAGAAATTTTCTAGAATTTCCTCGCGGTGTAAGCGCTTAGGGCGTCCCCTTCGCGGGGGGCCGTATTTTGTAGCGGCATAAGCACGGCCCTTCTAAATCATGGATGAATTTTAGTGGCGCTTATTAAAATTAAATCACGATCAATTATTATACCCGACGACAAATTGAAATAATAATTTCGCCCAAATGCAGTAGACTCAGCCATCTTTAGCATGTTCCCTAAAAAGTCACGGCCACGAAAACTCTTCTGCCAGTCACATTTTTTAAGTTTCATTATTAATATTTTCGTCAAACACTCCGTGACTCTCGTTTTTATTGTCATTACGGAATCTTTACAATTTTTTACACGCGTTGAGCAGGTTCGGCCACTAGAGTTATTTGGTGTATAAATGATTAGATAGAAATCTGGCCAGCATGGCATCTCCACAAAGCCCCCCATACATGGAACAATGTTTAAAGTCGTAATGTTCCGTTTGAAGTCGTGCAACTGGGCGAGAAATTTCACCAGTGCACTGGTATGTATTTTCATCTGATTATATACGAAAGTCAGTTAAGACGTTATACGCAGTTGCAAGGCCAAAAAAGTCGTTTTTTCACGATTTTTTTTCTGGAAAAGGATTTCATTTGGGCAAAACGAAAAGTATTAGGTAGTGTAGAGGCATCTTTTAGCTTTAGATTGGCATTTTTTATTTTCAAAAATATTAATTAACATTGCTCCTGTAGGAAGTCTCCTGGAGGTCCCCGAAAAAAAGTGTCCGGCAGTGAGCAGAGTATCTCCGGTTTGGATAATCTAAAATGAAAAAACCAAGAAGATTTTTTTAGGCGATAGATGAATCCAGGTATTGATCGAAGGAATAGTCGAAATTTTAATTTTTGACAATATGATGGCTCCGGAAAGAAACAATTTCGATTTTCGACCAAATTTTTTTCGTTAAATCGTTGAAAAAAAATATAAATAATCATCGGAAATCTTATTCCTTCGATCAATACCTGAAGAGTATATCTGACAAGGTTGTGATAAAATTGCAGACCGATCGGTTGAGCCGTTTTTGAGAAATCATGCTCACCGACTTTGAAAACACCGTTTTGAGAAAAACGCGTTTGAAGTTTCAACAGTCGCTTACTTTGCTTACTTTCTAGCGCTCCGAGCGTCCTTACAAATATATGTGCATTTCCGAGAATATTCGCTGGATCGATTTGATATTTTCAGGGAATATACTGACATATTTGTACATTCCGAAAATGCAATTGAAAAAATCGATTTTTTGTAATTTCTAACTGCGTGTAACGCCTTAATTGTTAAATATGCGAATTCGTGAAAAGAATGCCTCAATTAAGCGTCCACCCAAGTCGAAATTTAGACCCTCCTTTAAACCTCCTTTCGATCCCAATTTGTCATTCAATGGAAGTTCAAGAGGTTCAAATGGAAATCTCAAAAACATGTATATAGAAACCTACTGAACCTCCAAAAGTGGCAGAAATTGGACTTTTTCACTCAAAGGAGGTTTAGTAGGTTCATCTGAACCTCCTTTAAACCCTAGTGAGCCTGATGTAATGCTTACGCAAACCTACATACCCTTTTTTAAACCTCCTTTCGCCCTACTAACTCTCCTTTGACTCCTTTCACCGGTGGCTCGCAGAGCCTCCTAGCCCTCCTTTAAACCTCTTCTGACCCTACTAACCCTCCGTTAAGCCTACTTCAATATGCTGCCCTGCGCTCCCCCCCTTTCTCTCCCATCCGCAGTTCACCGATATTCCAAAGAAGGGACAATTATAATTAAAAAATGTTTTCAGATAAACTATATACCATTTATTTATAATAATGAAATAAACTGGAAAACACACAAACAAATGTAGTACCAGCGTACTTTACTGGACTACTAACGTATACTATATTTGTACTATACTATAGTGCAAATATAGAAATATGGTAAACTTGAATAACACACAAACAAATGTAGTACCAGCGTACTTTACTAGATTATATTAACGTATACTATATTTGTACTATAACTATAGTACAAACGTATTAAAACTATAGTTTTTCATATTCCGTTCGTCGAATTAAGAAATCAATCTTATAATAAATAATCAAACATCATATTTTTAATTCACACATATAATTTATTTTTCAGATATAGCTTGACCCTACAGAACCTCCTTTGGATCCAATCTTTCATTATCCTTCTGCTTTGGATTCAAAGGAGGTTCTGTAGGGTACAGATAGGACTTTAGGCCAAAACAAGGTTGTGTAGGTTCACGCAAGCCGAGCCCATAGGCCTAAAGGAGGCTCAGGAGGTTGAATAGAAGGTTCAGTAGGGCTAAAGGAGGGTCGCCGACGGTGCAAATTTCTCCATATAGGTTCAAGGGGAGTCAAAGGCGGGCGGCGGTCTGTGCGTTACAAAGGAAATAGGTTCTCGAGCATTCAAAGGAGGGTCTAAATTTCGACTCGGGTACGTAGCAATTTCCAAATAGTTGTCCAGAGGTTGTCCAAATGGATACCAAATGTCCGCTTCGAAGTGACCCACGAGTCAACGTGTGTCCAGCAGTTCATTCTGGATGGTCGTCAACTCCGAGCTAACCTGCGGGCGGACATTCGGTACCCATCTAGACCACTTTTGGACACCTTTTCCAAAATTTCCACTTGAGCAGAATCTGCGCGCGAAACCGGTAATTGATGCCCAGCATATGTGGGGCTGCATAATATGCTTGGTCCCTGCACACCCGAACGTTCGAGTTTCCTGCGGTCTCATCGACAAATAGTCACCGCAGAGCTGACCGTCGTACACCTATGCATGCCTACCCATACGTCACGTACGTTCTTCTCTCTGCACATGCACGCGAAGCGTCCGCATGTGTGTGAGTGCATAAAATGTAACTTCATACGGGACCGTCGTAGTCTTTCACTACACACTTCACCAATCTCCCCTCTCTCTACAAAGCTTAAAGGGTTCCGGTGGTGGACAGCGTGACAAGCACGTACGTGTACCCAAGGCATTCTCGTGTGGCTGTGTGTATCCGAGTTTCTGAGCACGGTCGCGGATGAGGCAAAGGGCTCGAGCGATCCAGACCGCGGCGGTCCGCACTCGCTTAATTGCCTCTATCCATCATTACCCCCACTCTCCTCCTTGGGACAAACTCTTTCTTTCTTTTACACATATACAGATCTATACGTAATCCACGTATATACTGGCGGGTATGCGAGTACATACAGGGTGTCCTGCCAACTGTCGATAGGTCAGATCATGTCCTGCTACATGCTGGTATTTCAGTTCAGTAAAAGTCCCACCGTTTTCGAGATAAAAATCATCATTTTCGCTTGCCGTTTCTACAAATGATAACTTTTTCGATCCGCTTTTCCAAAAAATACTCTTGGCTATTTGTTTTGTCTAGAAAAGTCTTCTTTTTAACCTTAAGGCCTTAGGCCACAGTAACGGGCATAAAATCATGTGCGAATTTAACAATTTTTTTCGTATGAAACAGTGATTCACTCATAAAATTAATAACACATCTATTTAGTATGAATATCAAGCTGTTAGAAAATACATATATTTTTTTTCGATGTACAAAATAGCCGACTACTCGAAACTTCTCGAAGCAGCTTTTTTCCAATTGGCGTGACTTCGACAATTTTCACTCGATTTACTTCAAATTTAGAGTTATGTTCCTAATTGCATCTCGCAGAGAAGTGTGTATGGAATTTCTGATTAATCGAAAACTTTTCATTTCATGTGCAGTTATAACGAAATTTTTCAATGAAAAGTCATTTCTTGAGTTCAAATACCTACAACTTTTGAATAAAACAATATTTTTTAAATTCCGTACGTAATTCTCTAGGTATTCTGATGTAGATTGACGAGAATTTTTGTTTTTTGTTCTAGGTAAAAAATTGTGGATGATAAACGTCACTAAATGTCGCGGAGCGCCTAAAAAAAATATAACAAAAGAAAATATTAGTAGCTGGCCATTTTGTACATCGTAAAAAAAAGAAAATTATTTTCTAACAGCTTGATATTCATACTAAATAGATGTGTAATTAATTTTATGAGTGAATCACTTTTTCATACGAAAAAAATTGTTAAAGTCGCACATGATTTTATACCCGTTACTGTGGCCTAAGGCCTTAAATGTTAAGGAAACTTTATGGAAAAATATATTATGCAGAATTTTCATACAAACCAATGCGAACATCTGATTTTCATAGCCTGCGATGAAAAAAAAATGTACTACTCATATCGTGCCAACTACTTTGAAAAGTTGCTCAGGTATCGTCGATTCGTATCATTTGTAGAAATGTCATGCAAAAAACCAAAAGCAGATTTTTTTTTCCGAAAAAAAATAAATAAACGCCCAAAATCACGAAAACCGTGGGATCTTCACTAAACGGAAATTTCAGCATATAGCAGGTCATGATCTGACCTATCGGAAGTTGCAGGATAATCCATTTGTAACAGGACACCCTGTATATCCATGAAGAAAAAGACATATCGAAGCTCTTGCGTCTCAGCAATGTTGGCTATCGGCACATCCGGCTGTTTCGAAGACGGTCCTCGATATTTTTCAACGAAAAGTTGATTTTGGGCCAATGGGCTACTACGAGGACTTTCCTCGAAGGCGAATGTCCTCAAAATCACTGTTCCATGTGATATGCACATATGCGCGCATCCGTTCATTCATTCTGTTGGGCCGAGTGTCACTCGAGAGTCCGGCGCGAGACAAAGCGATCGCAATATGAGAAAGACGCGTGCGTTCATCCGACAGAGAACAGGGAGAGACTCTTCTCGCGGATCTTCCCGTCCCACACACCTAATTCCTTTTGTCCGACGACGACGACATTGTTGTTATTTAGGAATTATTTCATCCTCGCGAATCCTGATGCCACTGTCCCGCTCGCCCTGTTTTTGCCCCTCTTAAGGTCCGCGATCCACCCGATATTTCCGCGCGACGATGCGCCTCATCTTGGATTAATGATCGTTCGACGGAAATGCAACTCGGATTTCAGGCGATCCATTGTCCCCGGATAGAAGAAACGTTTAGAGGGATAATGGGATGAAGAGGGGGGGGGGCTGTAGTATATAGAGCGAGGGAAAAGGGTTGGTGAGGTGAGCAGCGACGAGGGTTCTCTGTGCGGTGAAGAGTGAGAGACAAAACGGCGGGTTGGGGAGAGAGGGACCTGATAAGAGAAAGAAAGAGAGCGAGGAAGAAAAGGGGGGCGAGAGAGACAGAGCGAGAGAGAGAGAGAGAGAGGGAGAGAAAGCAAGAAAGAAAGAGAGATCTGGAAAGTGGCGGGGCGAACAGACCCGACCGTAAAGGCCCTAGCTATAACTTATGCAACTGTCGCGAGTGCCTTTGTGTCGTTGCAGAGTCCTGCACGGGCCCACAAAGTTCCGATCTGGTTGCTCTCCAATGCAGCTCTCTGTCTATGCTTCTACTCTCTCTCTCTCTCTCTCTCTCTCTCTCTCTCTCTCTCTCTCTCTCTCTCTCTCTCTCTCTCTCTCTCTCTCTCTCCCTCTCCCTCTCTCTCTTTCTCGCTGTCTGCTTTACCCACGTGCACAGTTCGAAATCGCGAATACCAAACATTCCCCTTGCCCCATCGTCTTTCATATAATATGCCTGTATTATAACGAGAACATTCACGATATAAACCAATCTGCCAAGTGCTATTTAATATATAAGCGACCGCGAGGCGGAACGGTTCCAAGGATTTATTTCAAATTGCTTATGGTATCTTAAATGTAATGGTTATATATATATATATATATGTATGCACTGTCAGCTGAGAGTACAGTTGCCACACATCCATAGTGCAGCAAAACCACTTTTCGCGGTTTTCCAAGCCGAAGCCTTCATAAAGACCAAAACCGAATTTTTTTTTTTCAAACTCAAAACTTGATTTTTTTAAATGATTTTTTTCTTCCGCGTACACTTTTGAGAGAATTGCATGAGCACACTTTGCGGGCACTATATGGGCTTGAAGTGTCGAAAAAAAAACTTTTTCATTGGGTAGTCTTATAGTCTAGGATCTTAACGTCAACTTGCAGCAAAGATTTTGGAGAAAATAAAATGGTTTTCCCCCTTAAGTCTGTTTTCCCGTCAATAAAGAAAAAATATCTGTCTAATAGTTTTCAACGCTCTATCACATACACGAGTTTCAACAAAATCGAGGGCGGACACTTAAGTCTTGTTCCTTGTTAGTCTTTTAAATCTTTCAAGTAGTACCTCAAGCATCTTCTTTCTCCAGGAAGATCTGCAACTTTTCGTCCCAATTGAAAATTCGCAAAGTATTCTCATACTTCTCCAACGGTCGTGTATCTGTACACACCATGTATTTGAAATCCTGAAAAAGAATCATCGGAAGTTAACATCAACCGTAGTGGTCCAAATACTCACCTTCTTCGTCATCGTTTGTTCTTCGCGCCTGGGAAACTCAGGACTTACTAATTGGGCATCTACGGATACGTGCGAACTCGTTATAGTCCTCAACGGATCGTTTGTAATTTGCGCAACATCTCTCTCGCTCCCTCTCTCTGTCTCCCTCCCGCCCTTAATCTCGCTCAACGGTAAAAGAATGAAGTTTTTTTATTCGTCTCTGCTCTTCCGAGAGATTGAGAAGTTTTCACTTAGTAGTTGTCTCATATCGTACGTGCACACACACACACACACACACACACACACACACACACACACACACACACACACACACACACACACACACACACACACACACACACACACACACACACACACACACACACACACACACACACACACACACACACACACACACACACACACACACACGCACGCGCACGCCCACACACATATTTTTATATATATTAGAGTGCTTGGGCGCATATAGCGTGTACGATATGTATAACAATACCGCGTGCATAGTTCGCGATACCGGTGCAGTATACTAATCCACTGCTGTACAGTGAGCCAGAGTCGGCAAACTAGTTTGCGCGCCCAGTCATTATTTGGTTTTATTAAATTGTCCTGCGAAAACACCGCAGGGAGATGAAGGGAAAGAGAGAGAGCGAGCGTGGCGGGGCGAAAGGGGCCGGGGGGGGGGGTGAAGATAGGGAGAGAGGCAAGTAAGGCCATAAGCCAAGGCAATGCACAGAAACTGCAGCCCAGTCCATGGCGTACTGTGGCAATGAAGGAAGCGGAGAAACGAGAACGATGCGGTCTTTCAGATACAGTACACTGTACATGTACATACCTACGAAACTCTATGGGCATTGTGCCTGTATACATACATTCACACGAAGCACACATACATTTATGGAGAAAGTATATTTCCAACCTGTTATATCTACGTAACGTCTGCTATCAGCACTTCTGGCTGTTTGAAGAATAGTCCAAGTTTCTTCAAACGAATCGTTAACGTTGGGGACATGACCGCCCCTGTAATGTCTCTTATATAAAAATTAAAAATGGTAAGAAATATTAAAAAAACTGATATAAAATTTAAAAAATAAAAATTACAGTATAGAAAAATAGATTTAAATAATTAATATAAAAAGAAAATTAAAGTATAAGGAGAAATGTTTTAATATAAAATGGAATAATCAATCTGAGGGTTGTTTTGACGACATTGGGATTCATGTAATGTAGGATGTGGGGATAGTGGAACACTGGGATGGTTCTTGAAGTATGTCTTCGAAATACCGTTGCGTATATATATGCCATTGTGTGTGTACGTGTATCAAAGCAGCCTCCTGTATACATTCTTGACGCTAATACTTTGCCGAGACGAGTTTGTAGAGCTGGTGGAGAAAGGCATGCATTGCTCTTACAGAGCTCGTCGACCCGCCCAACATCTCGACGTCTACGATCTTCCGCTGATATACACAACTTGTCCACTCACTGACCTCACATGTTCCGCTTTTATATTAACGGCAATGCTTGTTTACGGGAACTATGCGCGCGGCTCGGCTCACTCTGACTCGGCTTTTATGCAACTTCCAGCGAGGTTTCGGAATTTTTCGATTGAATTTTTAATCGAGGTTAATTGCGTGAGATATTGATTCAATGTATAACTCGGTTGGTACGGTCGTTTTGAAAAAATGACATTTCAATCAATTTATTACGAGTAGTCGTTGTGTAACGTTTTTTAAAACATTACGTGTCAGTGTTTTGTTTGGAAATATGCATTAGTGTTGAAAAATGTAGGGCAAATCATATTTTATTTTACTGTTGGATTTAACTTTGGTTTAATTTTAATTATTTCATTTGTGTTTATTTTCTATTTACTTATTAAATTTAAATTTTTTAATTCAATATTCTTAGAGTTTTTATTCTTTCGTTTTATTAAAAAAATGTATTTAATTCAATTTAAATTTATTCCTTGTGCTTTTATTCACGTCGAATTTTGGTTAATTTTTTTGCTTAACGGATTCGCAGGAGGGAGAGGGGAGGCGGGGGGATTAAAAAAATTCTGATGAGAGTATCAGGATGACAAGGCCGTGATTTTACACACAATTTATACATAGGCTTGCCAAGATCGATTGGGTATCAGAAAAAAAAAGATTGTAAAATATTGATGAGCAATTGAGTTGTTATTATTCAAACAAAGTGCCACCGTTGTCAATCGGTGTAGGTAGTTCTGGCATCCAGTATGACCTGAAAGAAAAAATGTACAATTTTGATAATTACGAAAATGGCCAGCTGTTGAAAAAAAATCGGTTTTCTCATATTTCTGATCTGACATTTCACAAAAACCGTCATAGCTCGGTCAATTTTTGGAATTTCTACAAAATTTTTGTTGCAAATAAAAATTTAGACACTACGCTTATAATTTTTTTATACAAATACTCACTGAAAAAATTCAAGCTTTTGCAGACCCTTTGAATAATTCATAATTTATATTTCTCACGAGCGGAAAAAATGGTGAAAACCTTTGGAATCGTCGTACTCGTAAAGTACCAAAAGAATACCAATAATAACGACAGGCTTTCGGTAAAAATACTAGTAAAAATATAATATAGTAATGTAGCAAGTAACTAAGAAATAATTATCGAAATTGAAGCAAACTTTTTCGTAGATTTGTATCTCGCGTGGCATCGTCCGATAAAAAGTACACGTAATTGCACCGGATTGGCATGGGTCACGGTCGGAACGTTGGCCTGGAATGGCTCATATAAAGTGAAATATAACCGGTACCGGTGAATCGTCCTGCAATATATATGGGTGGGTCAGGATCCGTAGGTCGTTTTAGAGTTACAATTCCGTGTCGTGCGGTGAGCTCCCGAGGCTACAACCTATATATATGTCGTTCGTACGGACCTCAGGGGTAGAAACCAGGAAATAATGGGAACGTATAAAGACAAGTGGCACACCGGGATGCAATTCTCGTGGTCATATAATTACGTTCTCTACTCGCGGACAATGTGTGCCCGACTTTGTATCGTTTCTTCTCTCTAACCGCGGACGCGCTCAATGGAAACAAGCTCTATGTGCACACGTACGTTGTCTACCCTTATATAACGTGCTGCACAATATACGATTCAATTCGCAATCTCACAGTTCTTTTAAAATAAAATTAAAAATATTCGTTTGAAAAAAAATGACTATCAAATTGTTATTTCAATAGTAACATGTGGGTTCCTTCAACTTTTGGCTCAACTTGAGCAGGTGCCAAAATTTTGACTCGAATCTCGAATCATCAAATTTATACTGAAGAATACCTGAGTAACGTACGAAGTGAGCAAAAGCACCTTTCGGAGAGTATAAATGTTTTTCATTAAAAAACGTGCAATCTCGACTGCGTTGTCTAATGTACCGTTTCCATAGATTTTCTTGTACGTTGTGTAATGATTTTTAATCGATATAATCGAATATCAATGATAATAATAATGCGATAAAAAAAGAGTTCGTTAGCTTACAGTTTGTGAAATATACAATTATATACAGGGCCACTGGTTATTGGTCACGATCCCGTGAACGGGTTGTAGGAAAACCTTCCCGCTATCAAATAACCCAGTCATTCTTCATCCGAAAGTAAACTTTTTTCGAGATATTATTAGTTTTATTTTTCTAATTGAGGGGTAGGCAACTTTAGAAACTAATTTTACAAAACTGTACGATGGAATGACAACCTTTTTTATCATTTGTAGTTTTGAACAGAGTAACAAAGAATTATGAACAACAAGTTAAGAATAATTATTAGCCTTGCAAGATTTGGACCCATAATTCAGTTTGCAGATTATTCTTATTTTATTGATGATAATTCTTTGTCACTGTGTCCTCAAACTACAAATAATATAAAAGTTTGATTCCATAGTGATTTTTTTAATTTTTAAAATTAAATTTAAAAAAAATTAATTTTTCAAAATTCATTTTTAAAGTTGCTTACTCGTCACGTCAAAAAAATGTGTGGGTGTGTGTGTGTGTGTGTGTGTGTGTGCGTGCGTGTGTGTGTCTGAGAGAGAGAGAGAGAGTGTGTGTGTGTACAAATCTTTTTGCTCACCGTACTCAGCTGCTCCGAAACAAAATTGTCGCAGTCTGAATGGAGGGAGGTAGCGATCGAGAAAAAGTCGAGAAGCTATATGCCGGCGCAGCAGTCCGTGCCATCGCACATCGAGGCAGTAAATCTCGTTGACTTTTCGAATCTTTTTTCATACACCACTTTATGCGTGCGTATATAGATATACACGTGTATATATAAAATAAAATAAAAATATCTATATATATATGTGTGTGTGTATAGTATATGGACGTAAAGTAAGCCTCAACGAAATCAGAGTTAATTTATCGCGTCGATTTATGCGCAAACTTTTTAATCACCGTCGCGTGAGCTCTCGCGTGTGTGTGGCCGTAGCGCGTCCGATAAGTTCACCCGAGAATTTTTTTCCTCTACCGTTTGCGAGTATCTATTATATATATGTATATGTGTGTATTATATGTATATATATAGTATATATATATATATATATATATATATATATATATATAGATATATACACAATGCAGGCGAACAATGACGAAGGGAGAGGAAAAAAGGTCTCGTCGAGGGAGTGACACCGTTATACCGATATACACTAGGACCTCGATTTGTGAAACTTCCATTAAAACACCAACCCCACCGTGCGGCACCGTTCGATTCGCGTGTACCGTGGTGGGGGAAGCGACGCGCCAATCGCGACGCCACTGATTGCGAGAACAACTGCGCAAAAGCGAGTGCGCAGCCTCGCGAACTCCGCGCAACCGCAACTCGGTGCCAGTCGTGCTATGTTCTCCAAATTTGCATATCGTTTTGTGACGGTGCTCTTGCACATATATGTAACGCTAAATGAATGCATTTCAATACGACGACCTTAAAAGTTATTGTTATTATAAATTAAGGCGTAAAACCACTTAACCGTGGTTCGAAAAGTAGGTACGTTTTTTTCGATACAAAAAAGTACATAAAAAAATTCATTCGAAGAAGTTACATAAGCGGTGTATGGGAACATCTTTAGAAGAATGTAAAGAATGCGGTGCTAGAATCTTGTAAACGTAAATTTTTTTTGCAGCTGCCATGGCTTGCAAAATAATTGTTTTCAATTTTGATCTTCAAGGGCAAGTCCAAATGGCTTATGTATCTTCATCATAATAGCTAGAAACCACTTAGGGTTTTTTTTTTCATAGAAATTACGAGCGTTTGCGAAAAAAGTTACATTTTCAGAAACGAATCGTGAAAACTTGTTTTTATCAAAAACCATTTTCAACAGTGCAAGACGTCAAGTTGGCAACGACAAGTTGGAAAATTCGAAGCGAATGGGATAAAAATATTCTTTCGTGCAAAACGTCACTAAAAGTTTTGCGTCGAATAATTTTGAGTTCGATAGTGCATTGTAACTTTTCGCATAAATACTCTTTCATACCAAATATTTGTATCTAAATACTAAATGTTATAATCTCAATACTATGTGTTATAATCTAAATATCAAATATTACAACCTAAACACTAAGCGTTAAAATCTAAATACTAAATTTTACAATCCAAATAGATAAAGAAAATACATTAACAAGATACCATGGGACAATACTTACAATCCTCAGGTCCATCGATGGGATCGCAATGGCGCGTGGCCATGAATTATTCGATACGCAACAGTGGAATGACGGATACCCAGTCTCGACCAAACAACGTCCAAAAATATCCACGTCTGAAAAATCTCTCTTCTTAGAGCCCGATACATTTGTTTTTTTAAAGCTTCGGCGCCACTCGATTCTCGAGTGCTTCGCACAGACTTTACCGTGTTCGGCATTCGACAAACAGACGTACCGCCGTCTCAACTCGGCTTGGTCTATGTCAAATGGATAATAATGGAAAACTCCTATTCCCGAACAATTCCTTCCGACTATTCTTCCATTTATTCTCCTCCCTCGCACTCTTCTTTTGCTCGATAAATACGACTGTGTTCCCTCGGACATCGGTTTTCCGAATTAGGTGTAGTAAAACGAAATCCATTATTTTTGCCTTCAAATTCATGCTAAAA
>OX632358.1:34040675-34043649 GCA_951751655.1 Ophion costatus
AAAGGGATTCCCCTCGGCCGGTCATCAATCACAACGGAAGGCAAGCAAGAGCCACGACGACATTGGCAGGACGAGAAACTGCCGGGAGAGGAATTGCAGAGGTTGTAATACCTATATACTCACATATATATGCGGTAGGGTGATTTTGGAGACATTCAATGACGAGGACAGTTTTGATAGCCGATCGTTCTCATACTCAACATTCCGTAAAACCCATTCCCTTCAAAATACCCTTTTGGTATACACAAACAGTACCGGTCAAAAGTTCTCGATCACTTTTGATAGTACCAACATTTTCTATCACTTCCCACATTTGCAAAACTTTATTACAACAAAATAATTCATTGTATAGACCTATATAATATCGTCGTAAAATATGAAATAAAATTAATTATATTTTTCTAGTATAATTTGGCAGTTATCCAAAGCAGAGTTGGGCGTAATTCTATTTATAAATATGAATACGAATTTATTCACATCGTGATTTTCATGTGAATATAAATACGAAGTTATTCATACTTCACTTATTTGTATTCACATGCATGAATACAAAGACAATTGTATTCACAAATATTCTGAACAAATAAATAAATTCTGAACAAATTCTGAAAAAATATTCACATTTTTTGTGAATATTCACAATTTTTCGATGAATTTATTTGTATATTCAGAATATTTGTGAATACAATTTTATTTGTATTCATGCATGTGAATACAAATAAGTGAAGTATGAATAAATTTGTATTTATATTCACATGAAAATCGCGATGTGAATAAATTCGTATTCGTATTTATGAATAGAATTACGCCCAACTCTGATCCAAAGTGATCGATAATTTTGCCATAATCTAACGTGATTGTAAACTTTTGACCGGTACTGTATAGACAAATATATGTATGTGCATATATATATAAAGATCATTTCGAGAACCGTCCTGATCCCAAAATCAACGATTCATTCGAAAAAAAAACTTAAAGCATCGTCCCGAAACCAGCCAGATGTGCTGACAACCAGCATTACAAAGATATAAAGGGCTTTAAAGATCCCTCCTCCATATATATATATATATGCAATAAAAAGAGGGAGCGAGAGATTTATTGATTTAAGAACTGAAGAACCGAAACTAAAGCTTGGACAACCCCGCGTTATATTATCCAAATTGAAGGTTGTCCGAGGGCTGTTGAAGTGGAATCGGTCAAAAAAACACGAATCCACTTCGATATCCCCGATCGAATATTCCGAATGTGAGATCACGGTGGTGTAATAGCACAGGTAGAATGGGCATCTCCGAAGAGCTGCTCTTTGGCTTGCGTGTATACGCACATACAGCCCCACACATACATACAAATACCTCCCGCGGATATGGGTTCGGGAGGCCCCGGGATCATCGGAATTGCGTCTTTGAGCAAATATGCAGTAAGAAAAAAAATATCAGATAAAAATGCAATATATAGGCCGTACACGTCGATCGAATCATTAGTAACATCGTAAATTCGATTGTCTCACTTTCCCTGATCGATTCACCTGCCCATCCTGGATCTTATAAATAAGGCGAACAGCAGGTTATTCGGCTCGTACGCGAGGGCGAAAAAAAAACGCAAAAACGTTGCCGTGAATATTCCAATTTCGATAGACGATACTTTATTAGATATGGCGGATGAAAGTTCATTTTTATCTCCACGCCGACATTGGCATCACATGCGGATATACAAAGAATGAGAATATGAAATTTATATTCGCTGCGACCCTTGGTCAGCGCACATCCGTTGTGGCGATGTTTATTGAACTATCGGTATGGAATAATCAGTCGAAGGCATCAGACGTTTTCTCTGTCGATTTGGACTGTGGGTCAGAAGAATGTCATTTAAAAGGAATTTGATGCAAGAAAAGATTGATTTAAATTTAATGGTTGTGAATAATTTATGAGATATTTGAAAATATTTATACCGAAGTCACGATAGATACGAATTAATATTCCACTGGGCAATATGAAGTACGCGATTGACCGCTTACTTTACATCGCCGCTCGCGTAATCTATTTTTATCAGGACTGTATATGCTTGAGCAAAAGTATATGAAGTATATAAGTATATAAGTATATAAGTATATTAAGTATATAAGTATATAGGTATATAAGTATATAAGTATATAAGTATATTAATTATATAAGTATATATGTATATAAGTATATAAGTATATAAGTATATTAATTATATAAGTATATAGGTATATAAGTATATTAAGTATATCAAGTATATTGTATAAGTATTATATAAGTATATTAAGGGGTCCTCTCACTTTAGACGCTAAAAAGGCTGTTTTCATGATTTTTTGATAGTTTTACATTATAGATATTGATATAAAAGTTGGTACGCTTCATCAATACACTTTCGAAACACATATTTTTTTTCATTTATTTAAGTCACTATTTATAGACGAAAATGGCAATTAAAAATGTCCTAAAAAATTGTAGGTCTGCGCTGTTGATGAAATCTCGGAGATGGATCATCCGTAACAAAAAAATCAAACGGTTTTACATTCAGTATGTTAATGACTATAGTGTATATCATACGATTTTTTATATATGCCAAAATAACTAAATGGCGGGCATTTTATGAAAAGAAAAACGTATTTTTTTCACCGTTTTTGGCAAGAAAATAGTAAATATCAAAATTTAAAAAATCCTTGATATGTGCTATAACTAAAGTTGTAAAGAATGTGTGGTTAAAATTTCGTAAGGATCGGTTCACTAGTTTCGAAGATTTTATCAAGAAACCGTCGACAAACGTTGTTTTGAGAAAACCGCGTTTAAAGTTAGTTTGGGTTCCATGAATACATAATAAAAATGTTTTAAATGTATTTCGAAAGTGTATTCATTAAGTGTAACTACTTGTATATCAATATCTATAATATAAACCTATAAAAAAATTCATGAAAATAGCCTTTTTGGGGTCTAAAGTGTGAAGATCCCTT
>OX632358.1:34043849-34183849 GCA_951751655.1 Ophion costatus
AATTCATTTCGTTGTAAATTATTTCTTGGACAAACATGCTGAAAACGTTATTTTGGGATTAAGTATAGGTTGATTCGGATAAACATCGAAAAATTGGTCACATTTATAATTTTGTGCATTGAGTGAATATATATATATATATATATATATATATATATATATACACACACACACACATACATACATGTATGTGTGTGTGCATATATGTATGTCAGGTCATTATTGTCGTAACGAAACTAATTAGAGGGAATGCATTCTGAATCGATTTTGCTACCGTTATACGAGGTGTATAGTTGTATATCATGCATATCGTTTGAGGTGTGCATAAGCTTAAAAATGTTTGAATACGATTTTTTCACGACACAGATTTGAAGCTTGGGGTCTTGAGTTTAATTTGCAAGCAAGATTTGGTAACAATTCCGAAAACTGACTGGATTATGATGATTTTTGTAAAGTGTCAGATGCCTTACTGCACTTCGGCGACTTCTTTTTAGCTCCTTTCGCGAGCTATATGTTTCTCGCAACGCAATACGTCGTATCTTCAAATATATGCATTCGATTCACATCCAATTCTGGTAGGGCATAGTTTATGAAATTTTCTATCGCACGGCTGGATTATTTGTTGATATGTTTATTCATTTGTCGATAACGAATTATCAAAGTTGTTTCCGTTGGTAGAAGATCATTTTGTCTCTGCAGCTTGTCGTTTTCTTTATTTTTCAAATTTCCAAAAAGTTTTCGGTCTACTCTTTTGCATAGTATAATTAGTATGCAAAAAGTGCATTCTTTTATTTTTCATTTCAGATCGTCCTAGTTGCCAGAAGCATCACCAGCCATGCAGCAGCGGCCGCACCTTGTTTAAATAATAATAACTTAATTATTTTTCAATATACTTTGGTTTAAAAAAAACTCAAGTGTGCCCAGACTATGTACTAATTGTGTATAAAATCCCGACCTCGTCATCCTGATACTCTCATCAGAAAAAAATATTGAAAATCCATCTTTTTTGAGCTCTAAGCTTGTACAGACCCCTCAATAATGTATGGATTTCAAATCGATTCGTGTATCCGTTATCGGGCAGTATATTAATTGATTTTCATTCGATCGTTTCTGAACTCGTGGCAAAATGCAGGTTTGCTTGCTCCGGAAATAATGTTTGAAAACTACCAACGTTCTCACGAGACAGGAAGAGATAGGGCGCGATGAAAAAGCGACGAGCAAGGGAGAGAACCTCAAAATGAGGTTGTTTGCTGGAAATAGCATAATATAACGTGTACAATAACCCGATATGAATAGCGAATTTGAAACGTTGCGCTCCAGTAGTTCGTAATGTTATAAACTATCTGTGGGAGCTGCATGAATTCACATGAGCTATGCGCCTATTCGCCGGCTTTAACAGCGCCAGAATCAACAGGGCCAGCCAGCAAGCACCGAAAACTCGCTGGAGACTAAATATTAACTGACGGGTATAGCGAAAAACAGACACTGCCGTACATGCACATTCACACCCACACATATATATTTATAATGTCAAGATTATTACGTGGTGAATCTGATTGCAGCAACGTAACTCTTTTAATTGCAATGCGAAACACCAGCCATAGCGTTTAATAATCTATGCAAGTGTTACCGAGCCCCCGGTAACATCATTGTATGCAGAAAAGCAACGTGCACGTGATATTAAATTCTCCGATCGTAAATCGAATGCGTTTCATCGAGGGTACGCATTTAGGGAGTGGGCGATTACCACGGCGAGGGCGAGTGCCGGAAACTCCCTATTTTATGTTCTTCAATAAAAAAAGTCATATACAAACGTTGATTTTGCTTTATGCTGGATTTTCACTGAAACGAATGCAGTTCATTATTCTTTCCTGCGAATATACAAGAACGATCCACTCTTTCCTCTATTTTTCATTAAACGCGTATTTTCCATACTGGGAAGTGAAATAAATTCGACGATTCGTTGAAAAATCATTCAATAAATAAATGAAACGAAAAACCAGTAAACCAACCTTCTTGATCAGCGGAAACTTGCAGTTTTCTCAAACGCGGTGTATTGTATTTCTATCAATATTGATATTTCTCAATCCGATGACAACCGTTGATTAATTATTTACAAAAACATTTCCGCCACGTATGTTTTTCTATTTTTCCAGCAGCGTAGCTATCAACAATTGATTTACTCATAATAAAGAAAAATAGTGAAAATTCAAACAAATCCGAACAAATTCGTACTGCAAGGGGCACTTTTTTCTTCCAAAAAAGAATTGCCTCTCTTGTGTTAGTCGAGTATTTATATTATCAATATCAATGTCAAAATCTTATATACAGAGATATGAAGAGCTTGATTGGGTTTTATTTAGCGTTTGATTTGTTCGATTTTTTAAACTGAATTGTTCTTTATTTCATAAGACGATGGACGACAAACAGTTCTTATTCAGACCCCCCTCTGCATGTCAATCGAAGTGCATACGAAAGATCGTTTATCGTTTCATAATTGGGGGGGGGGGGGGGGGGGGGGGGAGGGCGATACGGATCAGAGCGAAGAAAGCAAATAGAATGAAGCACTACGAAAAAAGTCCACAAAGCTACACACACACACACACACACATACACACACACACGCGCGCGCGCACACACATAGCATCTAAATGATTCTTTTCGAGATGTGTACGTTTCGATAGAGTTAAGTGCTCGTTTACCGCAGAATATTAGTAGGTGCGACTCACGTAACTCACTCAGCTCGGCTGTTAAATAGCGCGTCGTCGTCGTCGTCTTCGTTGGCCTCGTCGAGTGTTGACTAAATCTGGAGGATTTCGAGTGCTTCAATCGATATGTGTATGGAAAGAAACTGCTAGGCTGTCGTGAAGTTGTATTGGTATAAAGAGGGTGGGACCAACGAGTGGAGGGTGAGAACGAGAGAGAGAGAGAGAGAGCGAGAGAGAGAGAGAGAGAGAGAGAGAGAGAGAGAGAGAGAGAGAGAGAGAGAAAGAAAGATGGTTATACGTCAGAGTGCAGACACGAGTGTGTATAAAAACGCACCCACACGTACACGCTCGTATGAACGCGTAGATCGCAGATTCCGAGGAAGTCACGAACGGGACCAGGGTACCGGATAAGCTTTATCGGCGGAAATTCATGCTTAGGAGTCACTATCGCAATTGCGAGGCTACAAGAAACGACATCGCGAGTCTACCACCCTCTAATGTAGACTTTTCTCTATATGTGTGTATGGGGGTGAAGGTGCTTTCGAAGACGTTCGAATTGAAGGGCGTTTCTCGTAGCACCCCATTGCACCAACACGCAATGGAGTGCGAGGCCCAACGTCTTCAACGTCACCTTCAGATAAATGAAAGCTGTAAGGCTCATTCCAAGGACAGACCCGCGCCGAAAGTCCACGAGTCGTTTGAGAACATTTCGAGGACCGTCCGCGCAACACTCAGATGTGCCGATAGCCAAAGCGACGTATGGATATAGCGAGTTGAAAATATCCTTCTCCCATGGGTATCCACCCGCTATAGATGAGTTGGGCTTGGAATTCTTCGTCGATGTCGACCGTCAAATATTTAGGCAGCTGGTAAGCGACCCCAGGAATGAGAAATAACTCTTTGAGCAACGGGCGATATAATAAAAGTAGCGGGGAGGGGTGGCGGTATAAAAGGATTTGGATAGCGACTCGCAGATTTATTACACCCTTCATATAAAGTCCAGAAGTCTCTGGGCTCCCCCCTCGCTCTCTCACTCTCTTTCTAGCTGGCTCTCACTTACGTTCCTTCTTTTTATCAAGAGAATGGAATAGCAAAGACCGAACGGCAGCGGACCTGCCACACAAAGGACCCTGCAATCGTTGCACCTCCGAATATATGAGGCTTCTTTCGCACAGTAACTCGCCAATGTTCGCGTGACATTCCAACGTTAACATTTGCCATTCGGGCTTTTGGCTCTCCCGTTTTGGTATCCACCGAAACTAACCCATACCGAAGAAGCCGAAGCTTCCTCGCTGTTCTTTCATTTAACTCCACATCGCCGTCTATACGGCCTTACGGTCCCTTGGAGACCGACGGAATGTCAGTCTCTTCGTTCTCCATTTCACCCTCCCTATTTTTCCCTCGTTCTCCCACCATCCTTCTTGCTCGTGCTCTATATTTATCCGCCTCGCCGGATACACACAAGATACGTGGGGACGCTGTGACATTTTTCTCCATCAATTTTAACATACACTTTAGACGCGATATTAATGGAACACGTCATCGAATCATCGATGTCGATCACGCGACGTGTTGGGTTTGCGAGTCGAGGCAATGGCCCATGGGTGAGGGTCGAAGCCTCTGAGGGGGATGAAAAATGTAGGGTAAGGTCGCCAGATTCCGGATATCCCTGTGGAATCTTTCTTTTTTAGGAAGTCTCAGGCAACGGATAACCATCTGGCCTGATAGTATCGCGGCTTTTCAGTGTGCGTTCGGACTTTTTGATACGTGTGTCGTTTTTCACGGTCTTGGCCGACCTGACGTTATTTAGGGGAGAAGGACCATACGGGGGTCAAAGAAGAGTCTACATTTATTTTACCCACAGCTTCTCTGATTGATGTTTACTTATGTTGATTATCCGTATTATCGATTATAGTGCGCCAAATGTTGTGGTAAATGATGAATTTATTGCGCGTGACAAATAAAAACTGAAAAATTAGATTGTCAAGGACTCGGTAGTAATCTTTGTAATAATAATATTACCATATCGACCATAAAAACGGACTAAAAAGACGAAAAAAAACCAGCCGGAAACCTATTAAAATAGACTTGAATGACCTCAGCCGAATTAACTCGATAGGCATAATATAATTATACATATTATTGATACGTGATAAATGATAAAACTCCTTAAATTGTTGTTTGCATATTTTGTGGCGGCTTCTATACAAGTTAATTTCAGAACAAAGCTGGGTTATGTTCGCCAAACGCATCAGCTGTTACTCGCGACGTTGATAAGTCTTTGAGTGCTATTTCGTCGTTCTGGACATTTTCAACCGGAAATTGAAACTTTCTTGTAATGCAGTGCTTTAACTACATGGTGAAGATTGATTTTTTTATTTTTTACACTATCTATCTAATCTATCGAATTTCAGTTCTCCAACGGGTTTAGTTGGATACGTTAGCAGAAAAACCACGATCACCGCACTTCCGGTTGACCGTCTCCATAAGACGACGTGCTTCGGTAACTCAATGTGCTCGACTTTGCAGTTTTATTGCGAAAAAACTAAACGGTCAAAATAGCTCAAATTTTGGCAATAGGCGCATAAAGTATTCGTCAAAATGATATAAAATTTTCAAATCCGAAAGTTTGATTCGTAGTAATGATCGTACCTCCTTAATATCGGATAGTGGACTAACTCGAGTTTCTTGTAGCGACATCTGTTTTATTTTATTTTATATACTTATTTTAACTAGTCGTAGATGTTGCTACTGCAAAAATAACACATGAGTGAACTGATGTTACTTCTCATCGGCGTGAAAAATATTTGGTGTCATTAAGGATGTTGAGTCCCTATGAAACATGTTAATGTTAATTGTTCAATAAATAGCTTCTTAATCGTCATGAAATTTTTACACGACCTCCTGAATACTTCATGTAAAAACATACCAAATTTTCAGAATTCTATCATCATTACTTCAACCTCCTCTAGGGTTGAAATAAAAAATGATAAGAAAATTCTGAAAATTTGGTATGTTTTTGTATGAAGTATTTAAGAGGTCGTGTTAAAATTTCACGATGATTAGGAAGCTCGTTATCAAAAAATTAACATTTTGTTAAGAACAATTTTTAAAAGAAATTAAAAAAAATGTATCAATAAACTTCGTTTTGTTTCCGTTGCTTTCAGTATATTGTAGATATTATAAAATTGAGAGGTAAAAAAAAACTTATTGCAAAGTTACATCAGTTTCCATACAACATTTAATTTGTGAATGTTAATTGTTCAATTACGAGCTTCCTAATTGTCGTGAAATGTTTACCCGACCTCTGAAATACTTCATACAAAAACATACCAAATTTTCAGAATTTATCATCATTTGCGATTTGGGACTCAACATCCTTAAAAAGTGCTGTTTTCATTGAGGTAAGTCCAAATGAATTATGTTTTTGTTACTTTCGATCAACTATGGCATTCATTTTGCTCAATAAACATATACTGTTCGCGAAAGTAGCTATATGTACAAAAATATTACTGTTCATATTCGGCCATGTTAAATCTTAATATCGAACATGCGTTTGTGCCAAAGTGTTTCTACTTAATCAAAGATTAATCCATGAAGACTGATTGCTTGATAATAATTACGGAATTAAAACAATAAAAATTTTGTTTCAAATAAATATATATATATATATATATATATATATATATATTTGGATTTAAAGGAATAAAAAATAAACACTCTGTTTTATTTTCTAAAAAATATAGTCCCCAAATATCACATATAGGAAAAATGGAGTTTGGGCCCTTATGTCGAATACACGATTATAGGCATTCTTCTTTGAAACCATAATTTGTGTTATTTCTTTCTGAAACATAATAAAACTTAAAATAGTCGAATGTAATTTGTAAAACAATGACTCACATCTTGTTATATATGGTATGTAGATAATCAAATAATAAAATTCGAAGGTTTTAGGAACTGTTTACTTTTTTTTCAATTTCAAACAAAACTCCTATTCTCCTTACCTTCATCCCCATTGTCAGTTCACCATTGCCAGTTCCTGATCCGTTGGAGTAGGCCCACAGCAATTTTTTTCCCGATGCACAAATAAGGTATCGAGGTATTTTTGCACGAAGGGCACAGGTAACTGCGGATGTCTTTTGTCAACACAGTCGTCTATATTTTCACTGAGAGTTTCATTTATCATCGAAAAGTTAGTAAACCGGCTTTCCGCTCTCTAGCCGGAGCGCAAGCAATGCGCGGCTGAGCAGTCACCCATCCGACTATTGGCACATGCTATAGCTGCTTGACATGGGAGATCGCAGAAGCTGCACGCTGACTATAAGTCAACTACTGTTCGTTTATGATAGAACTATTTTGGTGTATTATCGATTGACACTCAATGCTCAAAAGCAAGAGTAGTGTGGATCTAACGATCATGGGGTGGGGGTGGTCGCGTTTGGAATTTTGATACCGCGAGAAAATTCTCCCGGAATAAATATCCCTTCCCAATCAATGTAAAAATTCTCATTACCATACAGCGACTGCTGGAAAAAGAACGTTTCAAAAAAATAATTGAGGTAATTATCGTTGGCTCAGATCGAATGAAAAATTTAATTAAAATAGGCAAATATCGCCCCGCCAGTCAGTCGCATATCACACGAATGTGTCACGTGTAATTCGTTGGAACTGCGATGTATAAATGCAAGGAAACGCGATAACTGTTCGTAACGGGCCCCCCAGGCTGAAACGGTTGCAGTATAATAATTCCAGTTGTATTATTCGGGCCATACACACACACACGCAAATATATATACACGCATATATATATATATATATATATATATATATATATATATGCGTGTGTGTGTGTGAAAATAATTAATTTCGCTTGCGTACATTCGAATATATTTCCATTGTCTTTTTAGCGAGTTCAATTTTCGTTTCATTCCGTGCATAAAAAACGAATCATAAATAAAACTGTTGGTAAATATTAATACCAGGAGACTCATTGCAATAGATCCCTTGATTTTAGCATTGACTATTGGTTTTTTTCTTATCACTATCGAAGCCCGAACTCAAATTTTCTCATTCTTCTGTCTTGTCAAGCGAACCCACACCCAAACAAAGTCATGGTGATCGAACGCCCGTGTTTAAAAAAATGTATTATTGATTTTTCTTATCATTATAAAAGCCTGACCTCCAATGTTCATATGCTGCTGATTTATTGTGGTTTTGCCAAATAAAAATGATAATGCGTGGATGATAAGTGAGCGCTATAAAAAATCAAAACGATTTACTTTTCTTAGCTGGCTACAATCAGTCAGTCTATACCCAATCGTCTTCTAGCTGCTCAATGATAATGAATCACGTCGACTGTTTGGGTTTGTCTTCATCTTGATTTAATCAAATTCAAATGATACAGCGTCCACGATAAATAAGAAATCATAATGAGAAGAAATGGACTTCGAATTTATATTCAGTGATTGTAGGCAGTGCCAATTTTTTTCTTTCGGTTAGTGAAATGCACTTTTAATTAATTTCATTGCAGCCCTGACCCAATAGCTTCAGCTGGAATATCATTCAATCGCAACATCCCTTCTGAAACCATTAAGGCTACTAACGACCAGTAAAATCATCCAAGAATTAGCGCCGAGCCGAATGAAACGGCCACTGCAATATTTCAGCTCTTCAAACGCAATAAGTATTCCAGCTACGGAAAGTAGAAATCGCGGCCATTCAAATAAAACCGATATTTTCTCTAACCACTCGATTTCTCGTTTCACTCGATAGAAACCTCTTTTCCTCTGTATGTACTCCCGACTGCAAAAAAAAAATGGCCGAGAAGTGAAAAGTTAAACTGTGGGAAGTTCGGCCATAATGAGGTATACGTGTACGTAAAAAGCACCTGCGAGCGGCTGTATGCGCTGAAATATATGTGGTATCATTATCGTTCAATGGAGCGTGGCGCGTGCCGTGATTTTTATTTGATTTACGATATTGAGGAGGTCGACAAAGAGTGGCGGCTAGGGAGGCGAACGCGGGAGGGGTGGGGTGCGAGGAATCGGGAGAATGGTCATGTGGCGCAGGGTGAGCAAGAGAGACTGGTCGGACCATAGAATGAGCAAGGGATGCTAGAATCAGTGGCAGAGGTAGATGAAGAATGAGTGACTGATAGAGAAGGAGGATGAACGCGGAAGGAGGGTAACTTCGAATCGCTCGTTAGCGATATTGTCATTGCCGGGACATCCGTCCGATCGTTCTCCGGGGCTCTAACACGCACACTTTAGTACCAACTATCACAGCTTTGATTCATCAATAGCTCCACTACACCTTGTATGCTGCTAGGGCTTATATAGGTGTTTGTATGCATGTGACAACTATACTAGTAGACAAGGATACATGGAAACAGGTGATTTTGAAGACATTTGACCGCGAGGACAGGCCTCATGGTGGCCCAGACGAACCCAACGTCTTTAAAGTCACCTCTAGGTAACAGTCATCATATTCATATTAATGTCATTTCAATCTTGTCCCTGGAACAGCTAGATGTGATGATCCCCAACATTACACAGATACAACGGGTTCGAAATACCCTCCTCCCGTACGTTTATACACACATATATTGGTGTGAGAAAAGGCACACACATCCGCAAGCTCAACATGTTTCAAACGTCGGATGACGAGCATATTACCGTTTGAAATGGCCTCTCGCTCGCTTATGAATCGATGCACTTCTCCGCCCACCATATACGCTGTCCACTCGTGATAACGGCTCGTTATAATCCCACTTGATCTGATTTCCACGAGGAGAAAATTTTATCATATTGAAGAAAAAACAGACGTTCCCTGCTTCAGAGGTAGCAGCTATTCGGAAATGCAGCTGGAATTACTTTTATCCGTTATGCCAAACCTACGATCGAAATACCATACGTACCCGGTAGCATAGTGGCAGCATGCCTGAATATAGATAGGTAGGTCGTAGGTTCGAATCTCCATGTAGGTGGAATGTTTTCTTCGATAGGAATCATTTCAGGAGGTCAGGGTTCAGGAGGTCACAAATCATGATAAACAATCAAACAGGTAGTACTCTCAATTGAAAATTTTTGAATCTCGAATTTATGAAATATCATATACATTCAGTAGACATACCATTCCTTATGGTAAAAACCACTACTGTTTGATAGTGTAAGGAATCATCTATTTTATGAAAACCTACTATATAATATAGCATTGACAAACACCGTATGCTTGAAAGATTGTTGGATGCGGTTAACATATAATCATAGTTAACACAACTGCTAAAATATCATAAGGAGTATTATATTTTCGGCAGCAACCATGACTATAAAATATTATTGTCCCCTCAGGGTAATATAAAATATGGTTAAAATATGGTTGAGGTTACTATACATTTCTCTCTGTGAACTTTCCCTCACCATAAAATGTTGCACAACGGATTTTCCGTCACTCGCCAAGTGACATCAAGTAATTTTATTGGCAGCGCTTGAATCTCGGATGTATCAAGCTACGATGATCACACAGGCCTACACGATGCTTCATTTGTGTACCTCTTCCTTCGTCTTTCTTCAGTCGCAGTCCACAATATTATCAGCCATCAGCAAACCAAAAAATGCCCTTCAACGTGAATCAAAAATGACCCGATACGATTATCAGAAGCCTTGTAGCGGCGACGAAATAATCATTTCATCGTGATAACGCTGCAGCACGATGATTCCGCGAAGCAGCTTTCCGCTCGTGATTGCGAGGATAAGCGCATAAACCAGCCGTCATTACGTGATCAAATTCAGTACAAGCGGAATATACCCGTGAATTCATGGCTGACGAGTGTTGCAGATGACGTTATATATTTACTGCAGCGATTTATTTACTGATCATTCCCATGTGCCACATACACCCACTCGGACAAGACATACGCAGCGATTCGTCCCAACACGTCGTACGTTATACCGACTAATAATACCGGCGTGAAATGTTTGTCAGCGTACAAGCTGGTCAGCCGACTCGGCGCGATGAACCGTTCGTGATGCCCGGGGTTTCCTAAGTCTTCCTTCAGCCGTGGCTCGTTCGTGTACATACGGCGGCGTAGTAACCCTTTCGTGGCTCATCCGGGCCTAAGCCCTCTCTCCCAGTCGCTTGGCTCATGATCGGATAATATCATCAAGCGATATCGGGTGAATTCAAAGTGACTGACGTACAAAAGCTCAGCCCGTTCCATCATTCCGAGGCGCGCTTCTCCACCGCGCCAGCCACCATTCCCGTTTCAGTCAATGCTAATCGCACGTCATTGGGAAACTGTATATTCTCGCGCGCGTGTTTGCGCAAAAACGAGACGTAGACGAGTCAGCGCGGAGGGGGGAGGGCATAGTGAAATGGAAGGAGAAATAGCCGCAGTATGCAGTGCAGGGGAAATCCCCAACCCCTCAATGGAGATTCGAGCAAGCCAGGGATCACGTGACAAAATGTGTACATTACATCTACACGCCTAGGTATGCGTGCACCTGTATTCAGAGGTCTGTTGGATCAGCAAGAGCGCGAGCTGCATCGGTTACCACGCGAAAGAACGTCATTTGCGCCCTTCCAATTGCCAACCGCACGGTCGCATATGTAGATATCCGCAAGAGTCGGGCATTCGGCCCGGCGTATGTCTCGTGACGGTGATGGTGATTGCCGCCTCTCGGCGGGCAACGCCGTCGGCCTAAAATGGCTATGCAGAGGCGTGCGAACCGTATCACGTGCTACCCACGTCGAATACGATGGACGCGGCAAAAGGGGGGGCCCCATCGGAGGGTTATACTACCAGTCGAAAACTGTCAGTAAAATACATCTGTGCCCTACCAATGGTAAGTCGACGAGGATTTGTATCCGCTGTAGCTGCGCACACGGGTGCCCTAAGTGTGCGATGATTGAGTTTGGTGCACGTGGCGCATCCAACCCCTTCGTTGTGTCTCTTATCCGTAAATCGGCCAACGCTTCTCGCACTCTTCCGTGCGTATATTTCCATGCGCGCGATTAACAATTTGTCCGGTGGGAACGTGCGTTCACTAACAAGACCTACTGCCGAGCGCCTATACGCGCCTACATCACGAACACCTTCTTCCGCCGATCGGCCGTACTTTATACGAGTGATGAACGTTTCATTACGGGTGGCACACGAGGCTACCGAGGGAGGAGAACCCTCCGTTGGATTGACGCCGTTTAACGGGCTCCGTATACGGAAGCGCAATTGGTACGTCGGATGTGTCTTCGTGGGCGCTTCAGGAACGCGGAAGTGATTTGGGCGGCTTGGCAAAACGTTTTCCAACCTGTCAACTTGAGTTCCCGCTGAGTAATGAACAACCTGCCAGCTTCTAGGCATCGTTTGATCCTGGAATATCGCCATTTTGGCACTGCACGATCCAAAACTCACATAAACCTAAACGGGCTGCCTAAACATGATCTTACTTTTACGTACAAATATTACACATTGTCCGTCATTGAGCAACACTTTTTCCACTGGTCGTCCGTACTTTTCCATCGCTCAACGTATCGGCAAAAACGGCTCTTCCCGTCCGAATCCCCAAGCAAGCGGTTGAAGCTGCCCCGTTGCTTGGACATTTCGGCGAGCAATTTTCGTTTGTTCCAGTTTCGCGAGCGCAGTGAGACGAGGGTAGGAAAACGGGAGGATGAAGGAGTAGCGGGGGCAGAAAAAGTAGCCACGGTCGTCATATCCTGCGCCCTGTATCTACGGCAACTTATCCATGCATATACACATGTACGTATATGCATAGGAAATGAATAGGAAATGAAAAAGAGGTGCTCGGAGATGTCTATCCGCCGTGCGCGAACCCTGCCGCTCGTAAGGCAAGCCTCGCATGTCCGATGCCCGAGTAGGCATCACGTACCACCGAAAGGTGCACCGGGCAAATTTACCGCGGTCAGTGCATTCGGAGTGTTCTCCAGCGGAGTCCGGGAGCTTACTACACACTCACCCACACACATACCCCCTCCCCCCATATACATCGCTGTAATATACGGCGGTACACAGGCAAACAGCAACGGAGGATAAAAGAAGGAGTAGGAAGAATAAAGGTAGGAAAAAAGAAGAAAAAAGAATTGAAACGAGTACGAGTTCATGCCAGTGAGCAGACGATGCCCGAGACGACGACAAAGCAGGCTGCGAGACAAAGACAAAGACACCATATATATCAAGAGAAAAGGATATTTCAAACCCATCGCATCCATGTAACGTTGGCTTCGATAACGTAGCGCTGTACGAGGACAGCCCTCGACATTTTTCAGGTGGATCGTTGCCTGTGGGTACAGGACAGTCCTCGAAATGACCACTGCGTAAAAATGCCCACATTTACCTAAAGCTGATTTTGGAGTTGCGGGTTTTGCGTGATGTTGGGTACGGGGACAAGAGGCTACTATGAGGATGGTCCGTAAAGTCGAATGTCCTGAAAATCGTCTTCACCCATACACGTGTACATGCTGCTTGCACCGTGGCAGCACTGGAAGGAGAGCACACACCGGGCTCGTTCTAGTATACGTCTGTCCGATTGTCGTCCGTATGTCAGTCGTAAAAGTGAAATCCCCCCCGTCCTTGCTAAAGGAAAAAGCCGCCATGTAATTAAGGCGCCCCCGAGCGATTCACTGTTTGGCCTGCCGCCTATATGTGTCACTGTCACGCAAGCAACGTAGTCTCTCTTTACTGGCTGTCTCATACATCGGTCGCGAGAGGACGGGCCGAGGAGGAGACGACACTCTCTGCCTCAACTCGCGAACGGATGGGCACGTTCCTCCTGCCTCCCCACGTCCCCCCCAACCCCCGTCAACCCCGGAATACATGAATGTATCGCGTTCGAATTCTGTACATATATATAGAGGGCTGCGTGGAAAATAGCAGCGGTAGCTTTGCAAGCTCGTTGCTCCGAGGCCTCGCGTCATTCTGTCGACGTCACGGGATGAGGAAATGCATGTAGGAATAGATTAGGAGAAAGAGAAAGAGAGAGAGAGAGAGGGCGGGGAGAGAGTATCCTTCTCGTGCAAACACTCGGAATTCCTGAGCCTCTCGCCGATTATTCGGTTCGAAACGTTATCGTGACTCACGACGAGTTGGATGTAGAGAGACCCAGAGAGAGAGAGGGAGAGAAAAGAGTAATTGTGTTACTGCAACGGTTAGAACAAAGACGACAACGAGGTTTGCGAGATTCGACCGTTATTACCATTGCCGTCACGCACTCCATGTGTATCATAGACTTGTACCAACGAGCCAGCTAACTGAATACGTTATATGTTTACAGGTACTCATTGATTCCTGAATTATTAAAAGGCTCATTTCAGGGCCCCCTTTTTTGCCTCGGGTTATGTGATACGCGCTCCTTCTACATTCAGCCCCTGTCAAAATTCGTTTTGCTCGGATATGAGGCTCACCTGAGCTCCCTAATTATAATTCTAAAGCGATGGCTTACTCATACCTGCGGTCCTGGCCTGACTTAGTAGTCTGGGGAGAGCAATATATGTGTGTGTATATATATATATATATATATATATATATTAAAGAAGACGACTGAAAGGGATCCGAGATATTTGACATGATTTTTTGAAGAGGGGAGTCGAGTAATTCGGGTCTCTGACAAAAGTTGTAGAGCTCACTTTCAATGAGTCAATATAGTCATGATTTGAAACTTGCTGCAATAACCGTAGAGCCGGCGATAGGGTAGTCCATTAGGACTACCCTATCAGGATAGGACACATACACCGTTCGAGAGGACTACCCTATTGTATTTGCACGAGGACATGGGGAAATGGCGGAAAACCCGTGGTGATATAGGTGGCTATGTTCTACTGAGAGTCCATCGCGCTCGGTCGTCGTCACGCAGGCCGCATGCGCGGCTAGGCGGTCGTCCGTCCAAGTGTTGGGTCTTCCTCTTGGGATTATCGTTTTATCTATTGAAGTCATCATGCCAAATTGGCACAGCGCATTCTCCGACGTACTGCATATTTTTTTCTGGGTCGAGGGTAAAAGTTGTCAGAGTGCTTGGCGTAGGAAGTTGAGTCGGGAAAATGTAAGCACAGTGAAGGAGCTCCACCCCCGATGCTTTGAAACATCAGAGACGACAGTAAATGAGAAAGGGGTGGGCAAAGTGGACGCCCTGATAAATAACACGAGTCAGGAAGAAAATAAAAAATATCTTGGTGTCGGCAAAATTCGTTTGGTTTTTGGTCAAGTGGCTACAGGTGAAAATTATACCAACCTATATTTCGAGTTACTACACAGGGTTTTCGAAAGAAATTTAAATGTCCTAAAGGCCTTCGTTGGCAGTTGATTCCAGTAATGTTGTCTTTGTTTTTCTTTTAAATCATTGCGTGTTATAAATTGATTATGAGAGCTAGTTCGAACTACCCTAATACATTTTTTTTTATATATGGGGAGAGTATGTTATTAACAAATTTAGAAAAACGATTATAAATTTTGTGAAGGGTGCTTTTTTTTTCTTATTTCGGCATAGAAATAACGAATCACGATAAATTCGCATAAAATCTTGGCTCCTTCGGTAAAGAGCAAGGAGAACGTTTCCGGCAAGGTATGAAAATCATGAAATATTATCTACATAGGAAGATGAGACACATACACATGATGGCTGACCACCTACGTTTGGCGTTTGATGCACGACTGATCCGACAAATCTCACTCAACAAAGATATGAAAAGGAACCTCACTGAATGTAAAAATATTTAACAAAACTTAAATTTTTCAATAAAATTAGGTGTTATAGAAATATTGTATATTTCCGTGTTCTTACGTAGAATATAAATATTAAGTATCAAAATAGAATCAGGTTAGAAAGAATTTACCGTTTTCCAGCACCAAATCGGTTGTTGAGCTGTGTAATTAGTCGATAGAGCTCATCAAACAGGTAAATGTTCAATATTTTCTTCTGATGAGAGTATTGGGATGACGACGTCGGAATTTCCGCACTATTAAGACATAACATTATCGTCAAGTCTTGTCATCTTGAGTTTTTTGTTCGAGTATATTGATAAAAAAAGAAATCATTATTTAAACAAAATGCCGCTATTGCTGCATGGCCAATCAGTTCAGGTGCTATTGGCGACTAGGGTGATCCGGAATTCGAAATTAAAAATGCACTTCTACTATAAATAATAAAATTATCGAAGGACCAGATAGTTCATGAAATTTTGAAGATTACAATATTGGCCGTCTGTGGAGAAAACAGTTAAATTTTCTACAAAAATAGAAAAACTAACGATAACAAATCCTGTTGATAAAAAATATATAAACATATAAATATCTCGGTCGTAACTCGGTTCAGTTTCGGAATTTTTACAAAATCTTTGTTCCGAATTAAATTTATCACCCTAGGCTACAAAACTATGCAATGTCGTATTTTCGAAATTTTAAGCTTTTTCTATAGCTCATATTTTACTATAGAAATTTCAAACTTTTCTATAGCTCATATTTTACCGTCGACTACAGTGCAGTAGGATAAAAAATTCTCTCTTAACTATTCTTTTTGCCCATAAGTCTTTCGGTGTTACGTAACGCCTAGTGCGAAAAAGATTCTTCCATATTTGCCGGATTAGAGTGGTATTCCTTACACGTAGGACACTTTGCGACACTTGGTGGATTTTCGATCCTCCTCACTCCCGTTCGCTCCTCTCACTCGCTTTCTCTCATTTTACAAATGGATGAGAGGATGTATTATCGCGAAACGCATATCCTTCGGGGTGGGGGCCGGGGGTGGGAACGAGATACAGGATGTGGACCGCGTGCAAAGTGGCGAAATAAAAGATGGCGGACGATGCGGATGGCATGTGAAAGAACGGAAGTGCTTTTTCGCGTTCGGACAAAAATTTGATGTCGTCAACGGGACAGTTATGACGATATGTGGCCATTTGGTCGAACTGAACAGCCGTTGAAACCTGCGGGGATGCGAACTGTGTGTGCCGGAAGCGCGGGAGCGTTTTATGAGACCAGGGACTCCTGAATGCGCAAGATTTTCGTTACCCGACTTGCAACGAGATGGATTGTTGATCAGGTATTGTTTTGCACAGTGAGCTGGATGTCATCTGTCTCGAATGATCGTCTACACATCCATTTGCAGAAGGACGACCAGCGTAGCGCTTAAAAAGATAAATCGTTGTAAATTCACGTAAAAGAAATATCCATCTATCCTCTTTCAACGGGTTACACCTAGCTCGTGACCGGAAAAACAATTTGTATGAATTTTTTTACCGGGAAAACGTGTGCAGGTTTTCCAATGTTCTTTTTTTTATATTAAAGAGTAGGGTTTCGAGAATATATTGTCATTTCGGTATTGAAAAATATTCATAAAGACGGTAGATACCGTCTTTATGAATGAAAAGAAAGCAAACGCGTTTAGGTTTTGCATGAAATTATGCAGTGCTTGGAAGAAGGATGTGATGAAATAATGATTTTTGAAAAAAATGGCCGTAGTCCAAAGTGAAAATATCGATTTTTTGTGAAAAAAACACTCTATTTTCGTTGATGAAAAACCATGCGTTGAAAAAAAAAATCTTTTTCAAAGCACTGCTCTTTGATATGTAAAAGAAGCTTGTAAAATTTTAAGTTGATCGGTGCAGTGATTTTTAAGACATCGTTATCGCCGATTTAAAAAAAGTAATTTCGAGAAAAATGCGTTTAGTTCGCCGATTTGTGAAACCTATACCTATAAACGCCAATAACTCCCTCAATTTTAAAAGGATCAACTTGACTTTTTTAAATAATATTTCAGAAATATTATCATTTGAAAATCCGTCGAAAACCAAAAATCGATATTTGCAAAAATTTCAATTGGGTGCAAGCCATTAAGAGGATGCAGAAAAAGCGAAAAAAATTGTTTTCAACATGAACATGTAAAACAAATTCCGTAAAATGATATCTTATTTTTTCTTACACAAAATCGAGAAGAAAAATTGTGAAAAAGGTACATAGAATTGCTACTTTCCGACTGCGCATAACTATCCGATCACTAGTTATACCCGCAAAATAAGTCACAATTTTTCTGTCCAATGGTGTCCACGAAAAAAAAAATCTTCCATTTTATTGTCTATACACACAGGTTTCAAACGCCGAAAATTCAGAACGATAAATACGCAACGAATAGACGTTATTTTCTCGTAGCTTGTATTTTTTTTATTTTTTCCCGTGAAGTTTTTAGCGTTTGAAAATAGCCGAAAATGCCGGGTCGTAAACGATCCACGTAGGGTCGGGTACAGGCACTCATAAGTCGATAACGCCGGTTTTTGGGAACCATCCGTTGGGATATCACGATGGTGAGGAGCACACCGAGAAAACTTCTTTGCTCTCCCTGAAACTGATGACAAGCAGACGTTTTTTGCACAAGGTGGAGACAAAGAAAGAGACAGCGCGAGGCGAGAAAGGGAGAGAGAGGAAAAGCGGAGTAAAAAAGTGCGGAGAAGATACGGAGGAAAAGCAAGAGGTAGCAAGAGATGGCGAAGGAGGGTGGGAGAAAGAGAGAGAAAGAGAGGAAGACCAAAGAAAGAAAAAGAGGGAAGCTCCGAGAAACACAGCATCTGTTAGCATGGCCTGGGAAAAACTTTATAAAGAATATCGGATCAAACGTGCGCATTAAATCACCCTCGAGGGCTAGATGGAGCATTTGGCTTCGTATATTGCAAAGAAGTATGTACATAAACCCTCAAAGGTAGGTATATATATATATATATATATATACACACATGTGTGTATGTATATAAGAATGTATAGATAGTGTGATACCTAGTGGGTGTCTGCAATATATATATATATATATTCCCCATCTTCGTTGCTCTTGATGCCATATCAAGCAAACTTGGCTCCGTCTGATTCCGCATTCGGCAGTCTTGTATGAGAGGAAAGCCGAGCTGGAATCACCGACAGAGGGTAACGCAGATAGAGATAGATATAAAGAGATAGAGAGAGAGACAAAGTAAGACATAGAAAAGGGGATGAAGAGAGAGAGAGAGAGAGAGAGAGAGAGAGAGAGAGAGAGAGAGAGAGAGAGAGAGAGAGAGACCGAGAAACAGGGATAATAGCGTGGTTACTTCTTCCCTCCCCTAGGAAGCGCCTTGCCTCCTTACGTTCCCCTTTTCGCATCTCTACGTGTGCAGCATTCCGAAACCTCATCTGTTATTTGTCATCCGGCTTCCAACCGGTAACTATACGCTAACTCGATCAGCCGACTAAACTAACCCAACTACGTCTTCCGGTAATCGAACCGGCGTTCCAGGACTTCGGGATCGAGACGGTGATCTCGTGGAGCGGGCGGGAACGGTGGACCATCGATACGCACCCGTAGAGACGTGTGATCGTACGCAGATACGTACGCAGGTGTTCGTGTAAGTCGTTTTCTATCGGTGCGCTTGTTATATATTTTTCAAGCTTTCCGATGTTACGTTGTGCGCCCTTGCGGGCTTTTGGCATCCCATTCCTTTCAGGGGTACTCGACCCTTGCCACGTAGCTGTTTTCAGGCCCTCAGAGAGCCTTGAGAACGTTGATCATGGCTGCTTTCTCCTACTACACTGCTGGATCGTAATTCCAGGAGGGCACAGGGCAACTGTGGAAAACCTGGGTTCATAGATGCGGCTATATTTTTACTGAGCTCCAGCTGTCTTGCCATCAGGAACTCGGAAAAACGGCCTTCTTTCCGGTAGGCGGCTCAGTCAGGGCTCAGTCACCCATCCAACTGCTGGCCCAGGCCAACGCCGCTTGATACGGCAGCTGCGTTCATTTCATATATATATTTGTATGCTATCTTCGTATCGACGTACTCGGAAGTTTTTTCCTCAGATAGGAGGAAAAACAAAAGTTTCTCTCTCTATTCCGCGCACGCACCTTCTCGCCTTTTATTTCCAATCCGGTATGTATATATGTATGCCGCGAAGCCGTACGGGGGTTGAGGTTTCTCCAGCGGCTTTCCTAGCTCCAAGTTCGTTACTTCGCTTTACACCCTCGGCCTCTCCTAAACACGTGTTATTTCGTGAGTGCCACGGAAAAACACCGCACGGTATCATCTTCTATCTCGTGAGCTTCGAGATCGCGGGTACACGCACACACACGCACATACACACACAGTAATACCGTATACATAATATGTATCACAAACCGCATCACGATTCCGCAACCTTTCGATCCTCCTCGCCATCGCATTCGCATTTATTTCGCCCGGGAATCCTGCTAGGCAATTCAACGTCTTATATGCCACCCCGCGCTGGCTACCCGCAACCTTTCCGCCGTTTCTCCGGTTCCCCCTTGATTGAGTTACATTTGCTTTTACGGCGCGTCTGAAGACTTCGGGGTTAGGTGTGTTGAGAAAAGAAGGAGATTTGGCGCTCGCGGTATTGCAATCGAATGAAAAGTCGTTCCGGGATACGCCTTTGCGCACGGGACATTCCAGCTGGAGCCGGTAATGATGAGTTCCAGGTGTTGCTTTGGTTTCTCCGAGGCGACGATTCAAGAGGGTGAAAAACGTGGAGTTTTGGGGTTATTGAGGTAAGCGTGGAATGAGCAGTTCTTCATGGCAATCCTCTAAGCCTCATTGGCTTGCAACATCGGATTGGACACCCGTAGTCCAAACAATTCCAAACAGACTTTCTTCCGCAAACATATGCTTGATTGGAGAAAACGCCCGAAGAGAGCAAATGGAAAGAATCATCACGTGATGAGGTGGCCGCGAGTGGTTTGCGCTCTAACGACGGGTTTTCGTTCAGCAAGTCACACCACCGGTTGACAAGTAGCAAGCTAAATCAAATGATCGATGTCAATTGAGTCGCGCCAACGCCAGACTCCATTCGTAATGCATTGCCGCTCAATTACGTATTCAACGGAGATCAATAATGAATTGGGTTCGATTGCCATTGCATTAATGAATTAGCCATCAATGCAGTGGCAATCTCGTCTTCGTTGCATAAAAAGAATTATTTGAATTCGAGCGAATTACGCTGGTCTGATTGATAATTCGCGCCGAGTGCCTCCCAAATTTAGAAGTATTTGATTAAAGTATCAAGAGATATCAGTCAGCGATATCCAATCGACTATCAATGTAGGTAAGAATGAATAATTCGAATATCGATCGCTATTTCGGTACAGATAAAGCCATTTAGAGCTTGCAGCTTTCGATTACATTCAGCTTGCAGCTTCATTGAAGCCAGGCTTTGTTCCCTCGAAAAAAAAGTCGAGCTCGAACAACTGGAAAGCTCTTCTCGTGCCGGTATTCGCATTGGTCACCAAAATGTCCGGCTGGATGGTTTTTTCGCAGACATCCAGTGGACCAGTTTGGTGACAAGCCTGACCACTGCGTTTCATCATCCAGTTTCCGACCGGATGGTCATTAGAATTTGCTGTTTCCACACCGGCTGGTCAAACCTTTCGTTGATCCACCGTCCAAGGCAGGTTGACGAAGAGCGCCTAATGCCCCACATCGCCATCGTAATACGATATTCAAGGACAACGTTGGGTGGTTCGGTGTTAAAGGTCGCCATCATCGAGCTGGTGAACCTTCACCTAGCCACCTATCGTCCGAGCTGGGTCCCCTAGCGATCTCTAACCAGCCATATGTATCCACCACATTGACGTGTATGAATGCAGTGTATCGAAACCAAAAACCCTTAAGCTCTTTTCCCTTTCATTACACGTTACGAGCCTGTACGAGCACCCGTATACAAAGCTCGTTCCCAGCTATGCAGGATCGATATCACACTAATACACATTTACCATCCAACGTATATAATAACGACGCGCGTCTCGTACTCCCTAACTGTTTAATACATGAGCTAAGGGTGCGTGCTCGGCGATGATCATCCCATCCCCGCATAAAGGAGCCAGAGTCAAGTGTCATTCCGCATGTATAGCTACCGCGTTTATACCGGAGTATTCCCATACGTCGGCCTCTTTGTACACCCGGGCCCAGGCTATCCGTACGCGTATACGAAATTTTCGTGAATTATGCTTGGCAAAGGCAGCCAAAAGGAAACGACAGAATGGGCAAGGATAACGTATTTGATAGAAATGGAGAGGGGTGTCGGGTGGATGAACGTTACGGGATGGGGGGAGCGAGTATCGAGCGATAAATCAATACACGTCGGCTATATCCAAGCCGATGATGATGCCGCTAACGCTGCTTCGCCCTCGGTCCTGATAGGAAGGGTCCTCTCAGGTCAACTATGTCCTGTGTCGGCTATAGAATGTCCGTACGTTCGTCCGTCATTTTCTCGTCGTTGACGAGCCACGCAAAGCACACACACACGTACGTACTCGCACAAAAGTATCGCGCACATCTACACCCTGTCATCTGTATAGAATGCTATTCCAACGGAAGCTGAAGTAGCCAAGCGTCACGAGCGCGCGCGTCGAGGGTTTTTTTTTCCTTCTCCGTTCCCTCGAACCGTCCCCCCCTCTGAGCGTCATCTCCTTTCTGACGGACCCGCACATACGCGCCATCGACTTTCGCCCCCGTTTCGTGTGTCACCCTTACAGCAGCTACCCTGCCTGCTTCTTCTACTCAAAAGCCTCGCTCGGTCCTCTCCAAACGCACACACACAATCGCTCGTTAAGATAAGCGAGAAAAGGGAAAGTGGAAGGGAACCGCCTCTTTTATTACTTGATTGCCGTGGCAAAGGGCCGAGCCTACAGAGAGAGATAGGGTGTGGAAGCCTCTCTCTCTCTCTCTCTCTCTCTCTCTCTCTCTCTCTCTCTCTCTCTCTCTCTCTCTCTCTCTCTCTCTCTCTCTCTCTCTCTCTCTCTCTCTCTCTCTCTCTCTCTCTCTCTCTCTCTCTCTCTCTCTCTCTCTCTCTCTCTCTCTCTCTCTCTCTCTCTCTCTCTCTCTCTCTCTCTCTCTCTCTCTCTCTCTCTCTCTCTCTCTCTCTCTCTCTCTCTCTCTCTCTCTCTCTCTCTCTCTCTCTCTCTCTCTTTCGCCTTCTTCCTTTGATTTCCCCCCATGTCTTGTTCTTCTGTCCTTCATGCGGGCTGATTTTTCGTACGTTTTCCCTCAATTTCACTGTCTCTGCGCTGGTTTGACGTTATCGTGCATTCAATTGTTCGATCTCCCCCCCCCCCCCCAGCCGCTTTATATATACGGAGAAGGTGATTTCAGGGACGTTCGACTTTCAGGACCGTCCTGGCTCCAATGTTGATTAAGGCCTTATGCCACAGTAACGGGTATAAAAGCATGTGCGAATTTAAGGAAGCTTTCCAGTGTGATAGCCCGAAAAATCGGTGTTTTTCGTGATTTTTTTTTAAAGCAAAAATAATCTAATCGGTCTGGTTTTTTTTTGTATATTAATTGGGTATTGAAGAATACAAAACAATTTTTTAAAGATCGATTTATTTATTAATTAATATCTATAAAAATGATGAAACAATTGTTGCAGAAAATGCACTTGGATGTGGTGTCCACGTTGGGGGTCACAATTTTGATCTGAAACAAAAAACACGAAAAGATTATTGATCGGTATATAATTGGCTTTCGTGCTATGGAGGCTTTTTTTTTTTTTTTTTTGCAAAAGTGGCGCCGGTTTGAACAAAAAGTATCGATTTTAGCATTTTTTTTGGCAGTTTTTTTTACAAAAAAATAGGAAGCTGTCAAAAAAAAAAAAAAGCTTCCATAGCACGATAAACAATGACGTTAAGAATATTGTGTAAAAAATTCAACTCGATAGCTTTAAAACTCTGCCCTCCAAGTTGGACACCGTTTTGAAAAATGCTGTTTCGAGAAAAACGCGTTCAAAGTTTCGCTGTAGCTGTAGCGCTCCGTTGCCTTCTTCCAAGAAATGCTGTACAGTAACCGAAATAATCTGAATTTCGGCATGAAAATTTCAGGGAATATTCGGAAGAGTGTATACTATTCGATAAAGCAAAAAAAAAAAATCGTTTTTTTGATAATTTCACACTGGAAAGCTCCCTTAACAATTTTTTTTCGTATGAACACTCGTTCGTATGATTCACTCATAAAATTAATTACACATCTATTTAGTATGTATATCAAGCTGTTATAAAATATATATATATTTTTTTCGTTGTACAAAATGGCCGACTACTCGCCACTTCTCGAAACAGCTTTTTTCCGATTGGCGTGACAAATAACTTCAACAATTTTCACTCGATTCACTACAAATTTAAAAGTTTTGTTCCTAATTGCATTTCGCAGGGAAGGACGTACGGAATTTCTGATTAATCGAAAACTTTTCATTTTATGAGCAGTTTATGAGCGGTCATAACCGAATTTTTCACTGAAAATTCATTTCTTAAGTTCAAATACCTACAACTTTTGAATAAAACAATATTTTTCGCATTCTGTACGTACTTCTCCAGGTTTTCTAATGTAGATTGACGAGAATTTTTGTTTTTTGTTCTGGGTAAAAATTGTGGATGCTAAATGTCACGCCGCGGAGGGCCTAAAAAAAGATAAAAGAAAATATAGTCGGCCTATTTTGTAAGTAAAAAAAATTAATTCTAGCAGCTTGATATCCATACTAAATAAATATGTAATTAATTTGATGAGTGAATCACTTTTTTGTACAAATAAAATTGTTAAATTCACCCAAGATTGTATACCCGTTACTGTGGCCTAAGGCCTTAATCGTTTGAACGATGTCTACAGACCTTCCTCAAAACCACCAGATGTGCTTACAACCAACATTCCACGGATGTAACGGGTTCAACATTTATTTGTCCCATATGTGCATACATGCATGGATATTGACATGCACGAAGTGTGCCCTACGCCGCCTTAGACTCGCGCTACTAAAATGGCACTTGCGGAAGTAAAGGATAAAAGCAAGGTCCTTTCGTCTTTGAGTCGTCGATATGTGGGCTATGCGGGGGAGATGGTTTACCGTCTTTGTAACGGCGAGCGATTCGCGGAGGGTGCGAGGGACAAGCGGCTGAAACACGCCAATGCTTCACTCGCTCGTATCAGATAGTAGGCGCGACATATTCTCATGTCACGATATATGGATATATATATGCATGTATACAGATGATGCTCATACTAGATTCTAGACAATTGAGTAAATATATATCGAGTCACTTATTTAGTTGACCGTTTCGTATCCAGCAGTATATGGTCTATGTAAACGGCTTATACAGGGTGGCCGAAAGCGTGACTCCCGAAAGGAAAATCTAGTATCATTACCTACCCGAATCACCCCCATGTATGTACGATCTTTTTCAGTTTTCGATACAAATCATTTTTTAATTCTTTCTTCGAGTTATCCTGTAGCATAGGCTTCTCTTTTTGTTTGTTTTGTGTACCCACTTTTCTCTTGAAATTTATCAATAGCAATTAAAAGCCATTTAGAGTAGGATAAGTTTTTTTTTTGTATGAACTTTAGTGATTAACCATTTCAAACCGATTTCTTTAACTTTGATTGGAATCTTTAGGGCTCGAAAAAAATATATTTATTGCTCAACAGTGCACATCATGACGATAACACGAGTTGAAAAATGGGGAGGGAAGTATTTACAGAGAAGGGAAAAAAGGACAAACGCTTTTTTGTCTCGAAAATTAGAAAGTATTGTAGAACATACATGAGGGTTTATGAGGTTTCTGTTGATAGGGGGGTCTAGATTTTTCTCTTGGACGGCCCTTTTCGAGCCACCCTGTATATACATATATATATACACACACACACACACACACACACACACACACACACACACACATATATATAATATATATATATATATATATATATATATATATATATATATATATATATATATATATATATGAATGTGTACGTACTAATATCTGCATGCATATACAGTTAAGTTGAATGGAACGTTCAACGAGTTAAATGATACGTGGTAGTAGGAGTACGTGAGGGACCTGGGCATTTCCTGCTGTTGACACTATCTCGGCCATCCTCGCTCTTCTATTTGTCTCTCTCAACTGTTATGCAACGGTCATATGTTTTATATATTATATATTATACATACGGGGTGTCCGTTATGAATAGGTAATCCTACAACCGTCCATAGCTCAGATCATGTCCCACTATACCCTGGAATTTCAGTTTAGTAAAAGTCCCATGGTTTTCGAAATAAACATCATCTGTTTTTGGTTTTACGCATGCCATTTCCACAACTGATAACTTTCTTTTACCCGGATTTTCAAAAAAAAATCTTGGTTGTTTGCTTTTTCCAAAAAAGTGTTCTTTTTAACCTTACACGTTAAGGAAACTTTATGAAAAAACGATCTTATGCAGAAATTTCATGCAAACCAATTCGAACATCTGACTTTGATAGCCTGCGGTGGAAAAAGATGTACCACGCATATCGTGCCAATTACTTTAAAGATTTGCTTGGTTATTGTCGATTCGTATCATTTGTAGAAATGGCATGCGAAAAACCAAAAACAGATAATTTTTTTCGAAAAATAACAAAATGCCCAAATGTCGAAAAGTGTGGGCTTGTTACTAAAGTGAAATTTAAGCATATGGTGGAACATGATTTGACCTATTGACAGTTGCAGAGTTATCCATTTATGACAGGACACCCTGTATATATATATATATACACTCTCCATCGAAATCCACGTAACACATGATTTTAGCGCGTACATACGCGAATGTATACGTATATATAAGCGTTTCGCATTGTTCGAAATTGCCGAGAGATTTTCGACGAATCGACGCGAGCCCACGCACAATGGGATCAAGTCAAAGGCTTTTTCCCATTAGCCCGGGAATTCATGGACGATTCAGCCTCATTCTGGAATACTCGGGCATTGTTCACGGCGTGTATTGTTCACGGCGTGTAGTACATAACGAGGAGTAGCTTTTACACGGACAAAGGATGGAGAAGAAATTGCACAGATGCGCGCGGGCCCCGATCGATGTAAGTTGTGGATTTTTATAATCCGGTCGGGCACGTTGGTGCGCGAGCCCGTGCTTATGACGCTCATTATATTCATTGGGGGTCTGCGTGTCATCGCTAACCCATTTGAGCTCTTATAACCTTCGTGTATATGTGTGTGTATCATACGTAACGAAATATATGGTACATAGGTATATAGGTATATGTGTTTTTCGTTTGTACACATACAGGGTGTCCCTCTTATCTCTGCCACCCGAAATAACTCGGTAATTATCGACGTCACAAGAAAATGTTCCAGACAAATGTTGTACGGTGTGAGGGGGGGCCATCGAATGTGACCTATTTTTTTATTTTATTTCGGCGGCGATGACGCACAACGAAGGTCACCTTTACTTTTTCAAATGGAATGGTACATTTTTTTTCAGCACCACAAGCCACATGAAAAACATTAGGGGGTCAATGTTGTTCAAGGTCATTCAAGGACACCTATTTAACACCTATTAAAATGAAATGCAAATTTAAATATCTAGGACCAATACCAAATATTGGGTAGTGATCCGAGATATTTAGATTTTTATCATCGATACGGATATTGAATGACCTTGAACGACTATGACCCCCGAATGTTTTTAATGCGGCTTCAGGTCCTCCGCAAGATGGTTGAACGAAAATGTACCATTCCATTTAAAAAAGTGGAGGTCACCTTTATTGTTTGTCAGTGCTTCCACGGAAAAAAGAAATTGATCGCATTCGATGGCCCCTTTCACGACGTACAACTTTTGTCTGGAACATTTTTCTGTGACTTCGATAATTACCGAGTTATTTGGGGTGGCAGAGATAAGAGGGACGACCTGTATACAGGTTGTCGATGTTTTTTTCGTGATTGTGGAATATTTTTAGCAAAACATATGTGAGCTACTATGTTAAGGGATCTGCATAGGCTTGAGGCCGAACGAAGGGGATGGTTTTCAATATTTTTTTCTGATGAGAGCATTGGGGGGACGAGGTCAAGATTTTACGCGCAACTGAGACATTGTCTGGCTATGTTTGAGTATTTTTTTAAATGGAAAATAATGATATACAACGCAGTTGTTATTGTTTAAACAAACTGCCGCTGTTGCTGCGTGGCCAATCTTGGTCTAGGTGCTTCTGGTAACTAGGGGGATATGAAATGAGAAATAAAAAATCTAGATTTAGTATAATGATGAAATTTTTGTAGAATCGGATACTTTTTTGACATTTTGGAAACTATGGAAATGACAATCTGTAGAAACAAAGGTTGACTTTTGCCTCCAAAAAAACTTTTATTATTTGTTATCAACAAGTGGCTAAACATAACATACTCATCGACACATAGGATAGAAAATGTTATGAACTATGCTCTGTCCAAATTTCAAGTAAATCGGACGAATAGATTTTGAGACACGACTTACACCGTTTAAAAACATTGCTACCGAAAAAAAACGCAAAAGCGAAATGAGGGACATTTTTAAAAAACCTTCGTTGCAAATTAACGGGTTACACCTGGCTCGTGGCCGGAAAGGAAGACGAATTTTCGTGCATCGTTCTTCATATCAATGTTTGAAAAACGAGCTTCGCGATGGCGACTGCTGCGTGAAAAAAAAATCATCCGAAATAAAAAAACAAACGTATTTAGTTTTTGCATGAAATTATCAAGTGCTTGGACGAAGGATTTGATAAAATATGGATTTTGAAAAAGATGACCACTTGACATTGATAACAAAATTTGCTAAGATTGATTTTAAAAAAACTATGCACCGAATAAAACGCCTTCGTTCAAGCATTCTTTTGTGATTTGTAATAGAAACTTGTAAAATTTGCAGTTGATCAGTGCAGTGCTTTTTTAGATATCGTGGTCACCGAATTGAAAAAAGTCATTTTGAGGAGCAAAAGGCATTAAAAGTTCAACGTTTTGCAGAATCTACCTATAAACTCCCTCGGTATAACTCCCTCAATTTTGAACTGATCACCGTAACATGTTCAGAGTACATTTTTAAAATGGTATATTTTCAAAATCCGTCAGAACCAAAAGATGATATTTTTCAAAATTTTATCCAAGATTTCAAAAATTGGTATTTTTTTTTAATTTCCCTCGCCTTGTCTATATAATTATGCAGCGACGAAAAAGTATTTTTGAAATTATGAGCTTATTCAGACTCCTTAAATACAAGTATATGCATTACACAGGGTATTAGGAAGGTCGATGTAAAGTCCCGAAGGGGTGGTAGGTCTTAGGTACACACTAACCTAGGTCACCATAGTCCAAAGTCCAAGGACTTCGAGTTACCATGGTAAGTATGATCTTTGGAAAATTTAACAAAAATAGGTACTAACTCGTTTACCTCTTATGTTAATGTCATTTTTTTAAAATAGCATTAACACACGTATTTTTATTTTTTGACACGTTTTTAATTATTTGCCATGTCCCATTTAGTTAGTTGTGTGGATACAGACGATTGTATTGGTATTTGTCGATTGAATACACATTAAGCTAGGACGAGAGTAACTTTTTAGTTACCAATTATCGTCTGTTTGAACACTACGAAAGAGTTGGTACCTAATTTTGGAAAATTTTCCAATCATTATACTTGACATAATAACTCGAAATCCTTGGACTTCGGAATAAGGTAACCTAGGTTAGATATGTTCCTAACGAGGTGACTCATTACCTCCTTAAGGCTTTGCATCAAACTTCCTAACACCCTGTATATATATATATATACATGAACATGAACATACATATATATACATATATATTATATACATATACATATATATATATATATATCATTTGTATATATTTATGTTTATATTATATTATATTATGTGTTATATTCATATATACAGGGTGTTAGGAAGTTATGTATATATATATATATAACTAGCTATTTATATGCTATAGCTGTATGAATATATATATATATATATATATATATATCGACACACAGATGTGTCGTGCAAGTGCGCAAATGTCCATAGTATATGTGTATAGTATAGGTCTATAGTATATTCGTGTGCAATTCGTTTATTGTCATCAGCCCCAGTCTGCAGCGCAGGGTGGTCACCGTTTACGGCAGCGCCATATTGCACAAGGATCCCAATCGTATCAATACATTTGACTGTGCAGGCATACAAACACACGCACGTATGTGCATTTATATCCTAAACGTATAGGTTAATATATACGTACACATTGGAATAAGGTGTACAATAGCGGCTCCACCTATACGGAATAATTCACGGTAAGCATTAACGTCGTATATATAACCCCAAGCGTTAAAGCACTTCCTCCGCAAATACGACGAAACACAATACGTACGCCGATCAATTATCGATCGATTATCACTTATCGTAACCCCCGAGGACCGGGTCGCCTTTGGCCGGTAGCGTAACTACCGCCAATGGTTCGTTGAGCGCCATTTAACGCACGATTATGTGTGCAACACATGGCGCTCCGCAGTTATTGGCTTACGCATAAATCGTTCTCGATATGTTATAAATATTGGAGTCTGATGAAAATTTCAGCGGGTGTGCGATCCGGGGGTTGAGTCCGTCGCCGTTAGGGCTGATTTTTTTAAACCTCGAGCTACTCGCTTCGTCCGAACAATGAGACTCGAACGATCCAAAGGTGTACTGTGGTACGAGATGGAATTATTTTACTCGATGATGTATGACCGTCAAAATTGGTTATTAATTTTTGTTATGCAAAAAAAAGATACTTTACCCTTTGACAGTCCCTTGGAGGACACTGTGGGCTCTTACCGTACCATCCCTTCCGCCCTTACTATGCTTGAGGAGCTGGCGAACAAAACCGGACTTGTCCACATTACACCGAATTTTTTTTTTTTTGGTGCCCTTCAAGCACACCTTTATGAGCTCCGAAAATATTTTGCATCGAGTCCAGCTATAAACGCCTTAAGATTTGTCGAAAACTGCCTTTTCAAGCAGAGACTGGTCCATGGCTGGCGGGATGAAAAATTAGTAACAAATGACGACAGTGATGACGATGACGACATTGAATGCGATTGGTGTGAACCAGGCATGGAAGAGTTTGTGTAATTCACAAAATCTGTTTCACTTCGTAACCGGATGGGACCATAAGATTTTCATTCGAAAGCGGAGTTGCCCACCATTCCCATTTAATACCCGATTTCTCTAAAATTAAAATAAACTCATGGCAGTGGGTGTTTTTATTAGCCCCTAATGGTCGCACCGGGTGAAATATAACCCGGCCTTTTTTTGACCTGGAATACCTTCCAGAAAATTCGGGAAAGTGGGACATATTTCTTGCATATTTAAAATCACATTTTTTTAAAACAATCGCTATGGTCGTGTAGAATAGAGTTGAAAGTACATTGCAGTATTTTTTTGTTGTTGAATTTTTCAATAATTTGTTCACATTGCAAAATGATTGGGGTGAATTTCGCTCACAATGACTTTTACGTAATTTTTTCGAGGTGTGACTGGCACGGGTTTAACTGAAGTCAGGTCCAGGCTTACTTTTAGACAGAGCCTTCGCATATTAATGCTTCAAAATTCTAACTCATCTCCATTTGGTTATTTTGGTTTTTCACCTCTTCTGTAAAAAAGTAATTCATGGACAAGTCCAGTTCTGTTCCCCAGCTCCTTGTACTCTTAGCATCCTTTTACTTTCAGTCTTAGCACACACTTGTCACTTCCTCAGAGACCATCCCGGACTGCATTCAACTGTGTTGCATTCGCAAAAGGGCACTTGGAAACTGAGGAAAAACTGAGCTAGTCCAGGCGCCGTGATACGCCTGCAGTTACCACCGGAAACTCGTTGTAACTGCCACCTTAGACGCAAAGGGCCACCTACTCAAGTGTCAGCTCGGACCCCTTTCTCATTGGGTTGAATGAGCTGCTTAAGGCGTTATATCAAAATACAATTTTTTTTCTTTATTGGCTTAAATCATGCATAAAGATCACAGAAATGATATACACGAGGAATTATACGCGAAACAATTCGAAACAATTTTGAGAGCTCATTTTTCGATGTTTCTCCACGTGTTCTCCAATCCACAAACCAGCCAAGACGGTGAAAATAGCAATTTGAAGTCGTTTAGTTCAGTTGTTGTACAACATATATACAATTACCTAAAACTGAAAATCTACTGTCAAAATGCCCCGGTGGGTCACGCAGAATTCTAATGAGAACAAGTTCCGACGAGAGTGGATATCTTCTAAAGCAGTTTTGAAACTGCAAACGCACTTTTCTCGAAAGGACGTTTTTGAAATCTGCTTGAAGCTAAGTTAGCGAGCTTTTAAGGCCTTAGGCCACAGTAACGGGTATAAAGTCATGTGCGAATTTAACAATTTTCTTTCGTATGAAAAACTGATTCACTCATAAAATTAATTACACATCTATTTTGTATGAAAATCAAGCTGTTGAAAAATATATATATATTTTTTTTCGATGTACAAAACGGCCGACTACTCGAAATTTCTCGAAACAGCTTTTTCCAATTAGCGTGGCAAATAACTGCAACAATTTTCACTCGATTTACTTCAAATTTAAAAGTTATGTTCCTAATTGCATTTCGCAGAGAAGTACGTACGGAATTTCTGATTAATCGAAAAATTTTCATTTTATGAGTTCATGAGCAGTTATAAAGAAATTTTTCACTGAAAATTTATTTCTTAAGATCAAATACCTACAACTTTTGAATGAAACAATATTTTTTAAATACCGTACGTACTTCTCTAGGTATTCTGATATAGATTGACGAGAATTTTTGTTTTTTGTTCAAGGTAACAAATGTTGGATGCTGAATGTCACGCCGCAGAGCGCCTAAAGAAAAGATAACAAAAGAAAATATTAGTATTCGGCCATTTTGAACATCGAGAAAAAAAAGTTCTAATAGCTTGATATTCGTGTGTAATAAATTTTTTGAGTGAATCACTTTTTCATACGAAAAAAAATGGTAAATTCGCACATGATTTTATACCCGTTACTGTGGCTTAAGGCCTTAAGAAGAAAACAACCCTTTTACGATTCATCAACAATTCTCGTTTTAAAAAATAAATTAAGGCTTATTTTTTAGCGAGAAAGTCGAAAGTTATTTAAAATGATGCCATTTTGCCAAAAGAGCTATGTTTTTAAATAATCATGTATACTTCTCTAGCCTCTATCAGAATTCATGTCAATTACGGATTTTGTTTTGTTTTAGGTGCTAATCGATAAGAAGTTGCGTCCTCCCGCAAAACGCTTAAAAAACGCTTTCAGTGTCTCTACGACTGACTCGCTGTTTTCTATTTTTTTTTTATAAAGAGGCACAGACGTTTTCTACGATTCATCAACAATTTTCGTTTTTATAAACCAATTAAGACCGATTTGTTTGCAATAAAATCGAAAGATATTTTGAAAGTTGACATTATGTGGAAAAAACCATATTTTTCACTGATCGTGTGTACTTCTCAAGCAAAACTCATGTGAATGACAAAAATATTTTTGTAGTCGTTCTACGTGCTAAAAAACGCTTTCAGTTTAGCTACCACCGGGCTAACTGGCCACTGGGTTTTGTATTTTTTTTCCATAAAGCAATACACGATTTTTACGATTCATTAACGATTCTTGTTCTTATAAACAAGTAAAAGGTCGATTTTTCCGCTCAAAAATGAAAAGTTTTTAAAAATACTGTCATTTCGCGAAAAAAAATGATTAAAAAAAAAATAAATACGACTGAGCCACCGTGCAGATTTTTTTTTCATAAACACGCGATTTTTACGATGCATTAACAATTTTCGTTCTTATAACCAAACGAAGGTCGATTTTTGAGCGAAAAAATCGACAGTTATTCAAAATGATGCCACCATGCAAGAGATACCAAATGTTCTATAACCGTGTATACTTTTCTAGCAAAATGCCTGTAATGACGAAAATATTTTTTTGTTCTTGGTGCCAATCGATAAAATTGCGTGTCTTTCCGCAGAGCGCCCAAGAAACGCTCCAGTGTGCCAGAGGACTGAGGTATTTTGTATTTTTGTTCATAATTTTTTGTTTGTATACGTCAACGCATATGGGAAAAGCCCTCTAAATCTCAATTCGATCGCTTTTTCCGTATTCTCAAAAAAACATTCCCAAAAAAGTATAATTTTTTGGTAAGCCACGTAAGGCCTTGACATGGGAGTTTGCCACGGTAGATGGCCACGATCGAAAAGTAACATCCACTCTCCATTACTGTCCTACTATTCTAAGCAAGCCCCATGGTGACAAGCTTCCTCTCTACGAGGACCAACGAAATAGAACGAGCTCGTAAACCTCAGGGTCTGCGATGAGCGTGAAATCATCATCGGCTTGTCAAGCCAGAAAGATCGCGCGCGATCGAAAGAGTACGAGTGACGAACCCAGGAAAAAACCAACCACGTCAATCCGGAAATGCCATCTCTGGGGACATCGCCAACTGGAGGTCAGAACAACCAGAGACAAATATACAGCTTGAAAAAGAAGAAGAAAAAAAAACTACACAGCATCCAATAAAATTTACATCGAGTGTGTTAATTAATGATCATAATGATGAAAAACGTCTTGGTGCGGTGGTACAAAGTGTGCGCGTGTGTTTTGCCTTTGTGGATCAGCCTCGTGCTCTCGCACGTATGGCTTTTCGAGGCAGATGATTAGGGAACTCGGCTCATTCCAGCGTCGCGACGACCAACACTTGTGATTTATAACGTCGGGTGTGAGCAAATGAGTCTCTCCCTAGTTCTCTCTCTCTCTCTCTCTCTCTCTCTCTCTATGTGTGTGTGTATCTTTCCGTTCTCTCGTAAAAGCATATGCGCTATATCCTCCCACGTCAGTAAAACACACATTACTATCCACACGTACGTGCACATATGTACCGAAAAAAAAAAAAATGTTAAGCCCGTTGAATCTTGGTAACGTTGGCTATCAGGGCATGGCTGTTTCGAGGACGGTGCTTGAATTTTTCCATTCCAACGAACCGTGGATTTTGGTGCCAGGACGGTCCTGGAAACATCAATAGGAATTTACCGAAATGGATCTGGAGTAGAGTTTGAAGACCTTGGGGGTATACGATGTTGAGTATGGGGCCAGCTACTCCCTGGGCGCAGGTTCTCCAAATCCAGTGTCTTCAAAGTCACCCCTCCTCACATATATATACGGGGTGTCCTGTTTAAACAGATAATCCTGCAACTGTCGATACTTCAGATCATGTTCTCCTACATGCTAAAATTTCAGTTTAGTACAAGTCCCACGGATATCGAGATAAAAAATCATCTGCTTTTGGTTTTTCGCATGCCATTTCTACAAATGATAACTCTCTTTGACCCGGTTTAAAAAAAAATACTTTTCCTTATTTGTTTTATCTAGAAAAGTATTCTTTTTAAATCTCAAGTGTTAAGGAAACTTTTCGAAAAAAGATCTTATGCAGAATTTTCATACGAACCAATTTGAACATCTGATTTTGATAGCCTGCGATGTAAAAAAATGTACTACGCATATCGTGCCAATTACTTGAGAAAGTTGCTTAGTTATTGTCGATTCATATCATTTGTAGAAATGGCATGCGAAAAACCACAAGCAGATAATCTTTTTTTTTTTAATAACATAAAACCCAAAAAAGACCTATCGACAGTTGTAGGATTATCCAGACGTATCAGGACACCCTATATATATACATATATGTATGTTCATCTCTCTTGCTTTGTAACACGACGCGTCGGGACGTTGACAGTTCCTCCCTCGTTTCCTCGAAAATATCTCTCGCACCCCCTACTTAACGATCCAGAGTATAACGGAACTCGAGAAGAGGAATAGGCAGCACATGGAGGCAGCAAGCGCCAAAGCGACGCGGGCGAATGCGACGAGAGCCCAAGAGCCGCTGTTTTGCCACTGTTTTCCGTATACACGAACATGGGCGACGCGAGGATAAAGACGAAAGGGAAGTCCCCGGAGAGATACCGGATATTTCGGGTGTACACCGCGCTGTCGTGCTAGAAAAAATCGAAAAGAGAGAGAGAGAGAGGAGGGCGAGGGAGAGAGAGGAGGGAAAAAAGGAAGAAAAAAAAATTCGGCGCAGCCACATCGACGACCGCGGTCCTTTTACATCTGCTTCCCGTCGCCGCACAGTGAATCTTCTCATCCGAACGGGGACCCAAACGCCCACACGTACGCGTAAAACGTCGAGGTTCGATCGTGGCACGACAACGAGAAGGGACACGCGTTCTGCTGTGAGCATGTCTAAGGGAATGAATGAGATATCTACGAGCGTGATACTTGACACCAGACAAATTGTGGATAACTCAGCTCGTTTATAATTTCGGCAATGCTGCGAATAACGCTCGGAACTTGGAATCTCATATTCCCGTGCGCGTTTCGATGTCGTCCTCAGGTCTTTCAGACTACACCATCGTTGCTGGAAGATTACGGTACGAATGGACGGGGACCATGTGCAAGGTGGGCCCGTTTAGACATCGCGAGTTGCGCACTACGAAAACGAGGAGCGTTTTACCCATTAATGGGTTATGCCTAGTCGCAACAGTCGAAAACAGCTGATTTTTGGGGAATAAAAAAAAATCATGATGGTACCTTTTCAGCAAAGGTAGGGATTTGAAAAAGTATTATCTGAAAAACGCCTAGTTATGCTTAATTCGGACAGCCGACAACAGGTCATTTTTGGGATTTTTAAAATAGAAAATTTTGATGGTACACTTTTAGGAAAATTCGGGATTTGAAAAAGTATTATTTGAAGAACGTCTAGTTATGCCTCGTTGTAACAGCCGATAATATCTTATTTTTGGGATTTTTTCTCGAAAATCATGATGGTTTCTAGAAAAATGAGGAATTCGAAAAGTATTATCTGAAGAATGCCCAGTTATGTGTAGTCGTAATAGCTGAAAACAGCTGATTTTTGGGATTATTTAAATAGAAATTCGTAATGGTACCCTTTTAGAAAAGTCAGAAATTTGATAAAGTATTATCTGAAAAGCGCCTAATTATGCCTAATTGGGACAGCCGAAAACATCTCATTTTTGTGATTTTTTAAAGAAAGTCGTGGGTGGTACCTTTTTAGAAAAGTTAGCAATTAAAAAAAAGTATTATCTGAAGAACGTCTAGTTATGCCTAGTTAGAACAGCCGAAAACAGCCCATTTTTTGGGTATTCTTTTTTTTTAAAATCTTGATGGTATATTTTTAGAAAAGTTAGGGATTCGAAAAAGCATTATCTGAACAACGCTTAGTTATACGTAGTTGTAACAGCCGAAAAAAGCTCATTTTGGGATTTTTTAGAAACTCGTGATGGTACCTTTTTAGAAAAGTCAGGGATTTGCAAAAGTATTATCCGAAAACAGTCTAGTTGAGCCTAGTTTTAATAGCTGGAAACAGCTCCTATTTTGGGATTAAAAAAATCGTGATAGTTCTTTTTTCGAAAAGTTAGGATTTGTTAAAAGTATTATCCGAAGAACGTCCAGTTATGCCTAGTTCTATCAGCCAAAAACAGCCCATCTTTGGGATTTTTTAAAATAGAAAATCGTGATGGTACACTTTTAGAAAAATCAGGGCTTTGAAAAAGTATTATTTGAAGAACAGTCTGTAATTTGTTTGTGTAAAAGTATTTAATTAAAATCAATTTATAGCTGATGTAAGGGAACGCCGGGAAGAACCTGTCCAAAACGTCTTTTGGGGTGCAATGCATTTTTGGGCCAGGTTATCTAATATTAAAAACTCAAACGGATTTTGTTAGTACATTAGTTTACCATACGACTAGATTTCCGCCGCCGGCTGCGCTCGCGGAGACTTGCGTTGATTGTTCTTTAATGAAATGTGCTTCTGAAATGTTTCATTAAGGAACACGTAGAATCGTGTTGAAGAGCATTAATACTAAGTTTCAAGTAAATCTGAACAGATATTTCTTGTGTCATACAAACTTTGCTGCCCCTCTTTCCCCTTAAGAATTGAATTTCCAAAAACGCTGAAATTTCATTAATTGTGTCTAGGAGCAGTAATACAAAGTTTCCAGTAAATGTGACCCGATTTTTTTTATTTTCAGTACAAACTTTTCCACCCCCTTCGTTTAAGGGGTTGTATTTCGGAAAAAAGTTAAAATACGTGTTTTGTTAATTATGCTGAAGAGCTCTAATACTAAGTTTGAAGTAAATCCTACCAGTCTTTATTTATTTTTCATACACACGTTGCTACCCCTTTTATCCCCGTAAGGGTTGAACTTCGAAAAATTCATTTTTAGCGGGTGCTTTCGTCGCAAAAGCAACCTATTGTCCAAATTTCATATAACGAAGTTATATGAAGTGAAAAAATGAAAAAAAAAAAACATGCCGGGATATGTTTTTTTATATGTATAGATTAATCGAAATAAATTCCGTAATATCAAATTTAAAAAATTGTCAGTGAGTCATGACTTTTGCGAAAAAATGGCATTTTTCGGTTATCAAATCGAAAGTATACATTGGAAAAAATCCTTCGATCAAATCTTATAATTTGACATCTATAAAAAGCCCAAAAAATTTCAGAAAGATCGATACAGTCGTTTTTGAGATTTTTTCCTCACCGGCTTTAAAAACGTACATTCGAGAAAAAAGCGTTTAAATGTTTTTTGTACATTACGACAAAAAAACGCATTTCCTTGAAATCTCGTCCGCCCACGCGTGTTGCGACGTCGTCCTCAATCAGGCCCTTTAGCCGCATCATCGTTGCTCGAAGACTACCGTACGATTCGATGGATGTGATTGTTTTCTAGATGCGGACACGCTCAGACACAGTACGAGTTCGATGTTTCCGGAGGTTTAAGTACATTGTTTTCTGGAAAAAAATAATTCATAGCTAAAGAATTTGTCGCGGTTTATTATGAAGAATTGAGCAGGAATTTTGATTTTGAATATTTGGAATGAAATTCGTATTTCTCAATTTTTAAACTTTGTCAAGAAATGAAAATCGGTAGTTGAATTTTAGCTGTTGCTCCCTAAGCTATAATCACCAAAATAATTCGAATAGCGCTATAAAACTTTAGGAATATATTTTCCAAGAGTTCAACAATAGATTAAGGCGAAAAATCTCCAAAACGAAGCTTAAGCGTTTTATAATAAAGTTATTACATAAGAAAGTGGAATATGATGGCGAATGCAATAAGGGGGAAGACCCCGTACAATGGAATCTACGATAAAATAAAATATCCATACGGTTATTATTATAATACACGTTATAAAAACTTTTTTTAAATACATATTTTCTGCATGTGCATTAAGGGGTCTAAATAGTCTTGAAATATCGAAAACACCATTCTTTTTGCATAATTTTAACGCCTCGAGTCTTAACTCCAAATTGCAACCTACTTTTCGTAAAAATTCCAAAAATCCACCGAGTTACGACGCTTTTGAGAAAGGGCCAGATCGAAACTTCGTTTTACAAACAGTGTAAGTACGTCGCATCTCGAAATCCGTTCGCCCGATTTACTTCAAATTCGGACAAAGCATAGTTCATAACAATTCCTGTCGCACGAGCAAATTATTTTTCCATGCGTTTGACCATTTCTTTATAACACATGATTGTTGTTGTTTGTTTTTCCGTCGAAAATCGAACTTTTTTCTACAGCTTGACTTGGTCGCAACTGTCAATTGAAAAAAGTATCTACCTTTTTTTTTATCGTCATCCATAAGAGAACAAAAAAATAACAATCGAGAACCATGAGTTTTTATCGACTGGTCCGGGGTTCCCTCGTCACGCAGACGTTCCATCAGTTCTTCGAGCATTTTCTCGAGCAAATTCGTGAAAATAAAATTCATATGAAAATCCCATAAAAGTGCCTTTTTCGTGACAGCCAGACTGCCCGAGAAAAAAAAGCGTGCACTTCCTAAGGTTCAACGATCGCGGTGACCAATGAACCCCTATCTACCGTCCGTGACCGCGGGACCCTCCTATCGCCTATCAAATATTCATTCGATTGGATTTATTAGATACAGGATATTCAGAGTGGCAGGTCAGTTTCTACCGCGAGCTTTAGCCTCGTCCGTACAGCGCCTGTAGTCAATATACACGATCGTGCGATTGTCAAAGTAAATGTTAGATTACATTCATTGTTCAACCTCGATTCGGCTAATGGCTGTGTACTACAACCCCTTGAAACCTGTATCTACCCCTCGCTACCTGCACACCCGAATGTGCCTCATTCACCACCTGGCGCCTGTCTCATCGGTACTGGAACGTAATTCATGACGGATTATCCGCGCCCTCAACAGTTTAATGCCGCCTTGAACTTTTCGATAAATACCGAGGACAGCCATAAGTTTGATGCACGATATGCGACTAATATTGTACTTACGAAGGGTATTTACAGTCAAGATGGAGGGAGGTCAATGGGCGGGACATTTACATGCTATTTACACGCGCACCCACGAGTATGGCGTCTATACAGGGTGTCCCAGAACTTAAGGCCTTAAGGCCACAGTAACGGGTATACAATCATGTGCGAATTTAACATTTTTTTTTCGTGTGAAAAAGTGATTCACTCATAAAATTAATTACACATCTATTTAGTACGAATATCAAGCTGTTTGAATTTTTTTTTTCGATGTACAAAATGGACGATTACTAATATTTTCTTTTATTATCTTTTAGCAGGCGCTCCGCGGCGTGACATGTAGCATCCACAATTTTTTACCTAGAACAAAAAACAAAAATTCTCGTCAATCTACATTAGAGTACCTAGAGAAGTACGTACGGAATTTAAAAAACATTGTTTTATTTAAAAGGTGTAGGTATTGGAACTTGAGAAATGAATTTTCAGTGAAAAATTTCGTTATAACTGCTCATAAAATGAAAAGTTTTCGATTAACCAGAAATTCCGTACGTACTTCTCTGCGAAATGCAATTAGGGACATAACTTTTAAATTTGAAGTAAATCGAGTGAAAATTGTTGAAGTTATTTGTCACGCCAATTGGAAAAAAGCTGTTTTGAGAAGTTTCGCGTAGTCAGCCATTTTGTACATCGAAAAAAAAAAAAATTTCTAACAGCTTCATATTCATACTAAATGGATGTGTAACCAATTTTATGTGTGAATCACTTTCGCACATTCGCACATGATTTTATACCCGTTACTGTGGCCTAAGGCCTTAATGCATTCCGTGAAATGGGGGATTGGGGGTGAAATTCTGAGTCGATTGACATAAGCATGTGTGGGTCCCAGATCAACCTCTGAATTATTATTAATTTTTAAAAGCGGGCCAATCAGGTGTGCCCGATGAGCTGGCTCATTGGCCCCCCTTTAAAAATTAATAATAATTCAGGGGTTCATCTGGCACCCACACATGCTTATATCAATCGACTCAGAATTTCACCCCCAACCCCCCATTTCAGGTAACGCATTCAGTTCTGGGACACCCTATATAATCAAAACCGCTTATAACGCCATGGCTTAAGGTATTCCATTCGCCAAGGGCCGTATTTGGTGGGGGCATGAGGGAGGCCTTTCTAGATCATTGGTTAAACTACAGTGGCGCTTGATAAAAAAAAATCACAATCAATTATCATACCTAACGATAAACCGGAATGAAATATTTCGCGCAAATTTAGTAGATTTAGATATTTCCATATTTTCTCTAAAAAGTCGCGGATACGAAAATTCTTCTGGTCGTTATATTTCTCTACGTTTTATCATTTATATTATCTTTAAATATTCGGTGATCGCCTGTTTTTATGGCCGTTTCGGAATCTTGAGATTTTATTACACGCCCGAGCAGTTTATATCAGGCATGTAGAGTTATGTAGTGTATACATCATGAGATATAAATGTGATTTTAACAGTCGCAATTTTTCGTTAAAAGTTCGGCAACTTGGTCATAACAAAAACGTAAATTATTTGGAATCATCGCAATGAAAACTACATTAAAAAAAAAGCGTTTCGCGCTGGTGAAAAGTAACATCAGTTCCCTGCTGTGCCATTTTGGTCGCTAGGCAACCAAAAGTTTTGCGGTGACGACATTTTACGACTAGTTAATGGTGTATAAAATCAAAAACAGATGGCGTTATAGGAAAACTCAAGATAGTCCACTATCCGATATTTAGCAACAATCCGATACATGCTCCTCCCCTATATATATACAGGGTGTCCCAATCGGTTCAGGTGGTTCTGGCAACGAGGATCATGTGGAACGAGATACAAAAAAATGTGCCCTTAGTAAAATAATTAAAATTCGCGTACGACCACATACGATGCAATTTTCAAATAAAAAAGCAACTTTAACCATTCGATGTTGCCAAGTGGATAAACAGCCAAAAATGATGGGATCATACGATGAGAAATATAATAAATTACGAGTATGCTCCATCGAAATTTAAAGTGAATCAATAGGGTATATTTTGAGATACAACTCGCACTGTTTGATGAAACAGTTTCGAGGAAAATGTAGTAGAAAAATGTTCGCCATAGGGCAGTGAGCGATCTGACCTTTCAGAAAAATCGTGATGACGCGGATAATTTTTACAATTTCTACAAAATCTTTGCTGCCAATTGAAGTCAAGACCCTGAGCTATAAAACAGTGGCCTAAAGCGAACGTATTCCAAAAATTTGAAGCTCATGCAGACTCCTTAATCAACTTTCATTTATCATTATGTATATGGAAGGAAAACGACAGCTCATTATATTTATGTAATATTGCCTAGTATATTTGGCTTCGAATATTTTTGAACGAATCATTGGTAGTGAAAACCGAACGTTCCCTGAAGATTTTTTTTTCTCAATATGCATGCATGTTTCTAATGCTGGTTGTAAAGACAACATGGGACCTATATAGTGTTGAGTGCGAGGACAATACACTAATTCGACAATTATTGGAATCGAATCTTCTAAAGTTTACTTTTTTCAATATATATTGGGAAAAGTAAATTATATATATATATATATATATATATATGTGTGTGTGTGTGTTTTTATGTGTGTATGTATCGTTAAATATGAGTAAGAAGCATCACGCGAGTGCAGTACGATGGCAGACGTGATTGGGGTGGTGTGGTTGAAGCGCCCGAGTCGCGGGGGTGGATGATCGATCATGTGACAAACGCAAATCAGGCCAATCGACATCAGGTGTATGCGTAAACCGTACAAGGGTTGCTATGTAGAAGCGAGACCTAGGAGTTGCCATATGCAATTTGCCCACTTTCCTCTTTCTCCTGCTCCAACGTGAAAATGTCACGAGCTAGTTTATTGGCGCAGTGGCAAGCGCGAGAGGGAAAGATCGCGCTGAATAAAATGCGATTGGCAGTTTATCGAGAAGGGTTAAATTTAATATCTCCTTTCAACGCAACTCGCTACCCTTTGCCAAAATTCTCCAGCATTGACATCCCCGAAAAATATAGAAATTGACCTTCTCCAAAATGGCTCAAATTTCTCCACTACTTTGATAACCAACTTCCATTGACACGTCACCAAGTCCTCGATAATATGTAAATCGCAATGTTTTCACAAGCCCCTTTAGGTGAATGGATGTACGTGTACGTAAAGATTATTTCAAGGACTGTTTTGTGGCCATAATTGAGGGGGCGTTTTTAAAAAATTAACCACCGCATGAAAGCATATACCGGGTGTTCCATATTAATCTCACATCTGATTTATCTAAAAAAAATTCTGTTCCGATTAAATATTGCGTATAGTGAAACTTTTAGGATTCACAGTTCGTTGTGATTGGGTTTGTTTGATAACCGAAACGCGGATTAGGTCTTTGCGGCTCGTCACTTCCGTGTCAAACATACCCAAACAAATTCGCACCCACATACACAAACACCCACACTTATAGTTGGGATGATAAAGACTTTACCTTTTCGTGCTACATGCTGAATAACGTCATGTCTAAATTTATTTCACCCACAGCTGCTCTGCTTGATGTTTACTTATGTTGATTGTTCGTATTATCACTTATAGTGTACCATATGTTGTGGTAAATGATGAATTTATTGCACGTGAACAAATAAACACTGAAAAATTAGATTGTCAACGACTCGGTAGTAATCTTCGTAATACTATTAACGTAATAAAATTCAAGCCTATTAAAATAGGCTTGCATTACCTCAGCGGAATTACCACGATAGGCAGAATATAATTATACATTTTATTGATACGTGATGAATGATAAAACTCGATAAATTATTGTTTGCATATTTTGTGGCGGTTTCTATTCAAACTAATTTCAAAACAAAGCTGGGTTATGTCCGCCAAACGCATTAGCTGTCACTCGCGACGTTGCTGAGTCTGTGGGTGCTGTTTCGTCGTTCTGACCATTTTCAACCGGAAAATGAAACTTTCTTGTAATGTAGTGCTTTAACTACACGGTGAAGATTGATTTTCTTATTTTTTGCAATATCTATTATATCTAATCTATCGAATTTCAGTTTTCCAACGGGTTTAGTTGCATACGTGAGCAGAAAACCACGATCATCGCACTTCCGGTTGACCGTCTCCATAAGACGACGTGCTTCGGTAACTCAAAGTGCTCGAATTTGCAGTTCTATTGCAAAAAAACTAAACGATCAGCATAGCTCAAATTTTGGCAATAGGCGCAAAAAGTATTCGTCAAAATCATACAAAAATTTCAAATCCGAAAGTTGGATTCGTAGTAATGATCGTACCTCCTTAAGACGTTGCAGCTGATATTCAGACGAATCCAAAGATCTATGATATCATGAACTTGGAACTTGGCTTGGTTGGGTTTGTTTGGGTTTGTTTGGGTTTGTTTGGGTTTGTTGGATTTGTTTGAATTTGTTTTTGTCACTCTAAAGGTAACGGAGATATTTGGGGTGGTCGCGTTAAATGGTATAGTATAGTCGAAACACTTTCTGGTGCTATTCCGATATCGTTCTCGATGCCTTCATACCGCGGTCGCATAAAAAGGACCTAAAAGCCCTAGACGAGGATGAAGAAAAAGTTTTACTGCGAGTCCGGGAATTTCCTCTCGCCCCTCTCGCAGTTTCTCTCTCTCTGGCCTGTTCCTCTTCCTCTCCGGTCGAACACAATGACGGACTTCAGATGCTGCGTGTGTGCATCAGCTCGTGCCCCGCTGAGAGTAGCGCAGACGCAATCTCGTGGAAAAATTCTAACAGAGTGGAGGACAGAGGCGCGGAAGTCAAGGCCAAGGGGCTTTTTAAGGGAGTGAGAATCTTAAGCCTACGGCCTTATTATGTCGACGGGATATGACTTCATCCCTCACTCCCTCTGCGCCTTTAGCGACGCAAAGCTGGCGACGTTGCTCGTGTATCAACAGAGAAAAAAAAAGAAAGTAAAAAAAAGTGAAATTTCCTATGATATTCGTGTAGGGAGGAGGCTGCGCGTGCTCCAATTTTCATCGGTATATATTTGCGATGTACATAAATGTGTACGATGAGGCTAAGCTCCCTGGCATCCTCCCGGATACTTTCCGAAGCTGAAATGTCAACGGAACCCGCTCGGGTCTGAGGGAGCACGAGGTTTTCGGTACGAGTCTGCTGGATCGCTCGTAATCGCTGGTCCAGATGGCCTTAAGGGACTTTGGAACTTGGCAAGAGAGCTCAGGTCCCCGTGTCGAGAAGTTCAACCCTTATGTCTCACCCTTGTGTCTTTTGATCGCGGACTTTTCAGCCCTAAACGCATCAATTTGTCATTCGAAAATTGGCTGAGGAACTGTGGTACATGGCCTTTAACTTTGGTGTCGATCATCAATCTTTGGGGTTCCTATGCTATATAGGAACTTATCGTAGCACATCATTAACGCGCTGAATCTACCTAGATGAAAAAATTGCATTTTCCAAAAATATTTTCATTCGATAGTATCACCTTTGAGCTATATTCCCGGAAAATTTAATTGAAATGCTCCTAAAATTGAATAAGCTGGAGCTTCCAACAGTCGGTCGAGCAGAAGCAGCACCATACTTCAAACTTTCAACGCGTCTGTCTCGAAAGACTGCTTTCAGTCGGTGGACGTGATATCTCGAAAACCACTGGATGGATTAGTTTGAAATTTTCAGGAGATACGATGAAAATTATTCAAATGTCGTTGACGATCTCACTTTTCAAAAATCGATTTTCATTTTTTGATACTTACGTAAAATATGATGAGTGTTTTCATAGATTTTGTATGCGCGAGTTTCACTTGGTCGCCACGTTGTTAGAGTAGATGATTTTTTGAATCGACGATCGTCAACGACTCGTATTTAGTATTGACTTGGACAACCCGTTTGGTTTTTGGATTTCAGATGGACCGCTTAAGCTGGAGAGTGTCCACCGCCAAGCGTCGGCAAAAAAAATGCATCTACTGCCGGCGGTCATTCTTTTCTTGTTTTTCTGTATTATTGTTGATTTTTTTAAGGGTTCTCAATATATGTACCTGTGTTAAAAATATGCGTTTCTTTTTCACCAACCGTTTCCCAGGAAAAAAAAATTGGGATTTGGCCGTTTTTTCTCGGGCTTCTAGGTAGATGTATCCCCTTGGGGAAGTACCTGAGTAAACGGCAAGAAAAACAGGTAAATTTCGGGAATTTTTATCTTAAAAACTAATGTCTCGATTGAATCCGAGCTTTTTTTATTAAAAAATATGTACATTGAGGTATGTTTAGGAATTTTTTGAAATAAATTCGTTCAATGGAAGCGATTCAAACGCGATTATCTCGAAACATAGTTTTCAAAGTCGGTGCCAGATGTATCTCGAAAACGGCTTGTCCGATTTTGTCCAAACTTGGATACAATATTCTTTGATAGTTTTTCTTGTTCGCCACGTAGGGGTTTTTCATTTGATTGAACCATTGCTTTTTTATGCAACCAAAATCGTCGGAAATTGCAAACGAAAAACGAATGTTAAATTAAAACGGTCGCAATTCCGTCCAAAATAAAAATTTCAACAAAATCTTACGTGGCGAACGAGAAAAACTATCGAAGAATATTATATCAAAATTTGGACAAAATCGGACGAGCCGTTTTCGAGATACATCTGGCCCCGGCTTTGAAAACTATGTTTCGAGATAATCGCGTTTGAATCGCTTCCAATCAATGAATTTATTTTAAAAAATTCCTAAACATACCTCAATGTACATATTTTCCAATAAAAAAAACCCAGATCCAATCAGAACATTAGTTTTTGAGATAAAAATTTCCGAAGCTTACCTCTTTTTCTCACCGTTTACTCAGGTACCTCCACGTAATGATGTGCACGAATATGTATCGCGAGAATTTTCAAATGGACGGTAGATAATCGTAAGTATTATTTACACATCTGTTAAGTTGAAGGAGTTAGGATTAATATTAATTACTATGTGTTTATAGCAATATTTTTAAGCAACAACCTTAATGAATGAAAACATTCTTTATTAATTTTTTTTTAAGTACTGAGGGACGTGTTTCAAAGGCGAGGCATTGCAGTTTTTCCAGGTTATTTATCTGCTGATTATCCCTAGATTTTTTCTAGGGAATTCACCTTCGATACTCATGGCACGACGTTTTACTAGAGCAGATGGTACAATCTCAGCGACAGAACTCTAAGGGTACGTGCAGAGTGGTGGAGTGGAACCACCGTCGCGTGAACCGTAATCCTTCCTAGGTCGGATCCTCTTATTCACAATCTTTTTCGAATAAAGGACCGAAGGTAACAACTGTGTACATCTCCAATGTGCAATATCCTTTGCAGGATTTTTCCACGATGTCTTTCGTCGTATATTCGAAAGTATCTCCGAGAATATTTTGGACATGGTCTTGGAAAATATGTTCAAGGGTGTCCTTAACGACGTCCTCGTAGCTCTTATTCGCAGGACGTCTCCACTCCTCGCTCACTCGAGATTCTGTAATACTCCGAGGAAACGTGCGCTCGCAGTAAATCTCTCGCTATCGTCGCCCTACGATTTTTATAAAATAAAAAATCACGTGGGCCATGCATTGAAGTATGGTTGCGAAATGTGATAGATACGCAAATCATATGACTACTTGCAAATTTCATTCCTATACCGTTTTGCCCTTTTGCGATCCTAGATGGCTTACTCTTCCCCCCCCCCCCCCCCCGCCCCCCACAGTTGTCAGTTCATTTCCAATTCTTTAGAGGCTCTCTTTAATTGTCTACACCCACTCTTTCCTAATGCACTACTAACTATCGCATTTGGGGTAAGGTTTCGACCCCCCCCTTCGATCGAGCTAAAATTTTGCACAAACCTTCCTTCTAATATTTTAAGACAACCCTTGAAGGGATTTGTGGCGACTGCCTGTAGTTTTCGAGATATTTAATTTTTAAGTTTGGTAAATAATCGCAAGTGGGGCTCCTGCTAGAACCAGGCTAATTTTCTTCAAGTGTTCAAACCACCCCAAACAACCTCAAACAACGCCAAACAACGCCGAACAACCCTAAACAACCGCATCCAACGCCAAACAACCCCAAACACCCCTAAACAACCTCAAACAACCTAAACTAACCGAAACCAAAATTAGCCTCATTCTAGCAGGAACCCCACTATCGAATATTTACCTAATATTTTAAGATAACCCCTAAAGGGATTTTTTGCGATTCGCAATAGTCTTCGAGATATTGAATTTCAAAGTTTTTTTTCTAAAGCGCGCCGACTACTTCCTTTTGTAAATAATTCTTGTCATGTTTATATATCATTCAAGCCAATAAGAAGGATCATATTTTTTACTCTGATGTAAGACATCTCAAGAAGGATTGAGCTGGAGTTTTATTTTCACGTACATTAGAATAGAATTGTCCTTTCCCAATTTTGAAAATTTCTCACTAAATTTCGATCGTGTTTATATCGGGACTGAATTTTAGACTCATGTCATATTAAGAGTTACACACTAAATTTATTATGGAAAAGACGTTTGTTTATATATTTTAAAAAACGAAATTCCTATACGCATGTTGCAAGAGGGCACAGGGAAACTGGCCGTCGTCCACCGCTGTCAGATGTACATGCGTTTATTTTAATTTTGTCTACAATTATTTATTGGTATCGGCCGTATCGCACAAACACACGTTTGCTTGAAAAATAAATATGGCGCGTGTGAAAAAGGAAGCGTTCCTCTTGGCGGCACGAGCTCTTGTTTTTGAACAAAAGGCACGGATCTTCATCGAAATCGCACCGCGGGACGGCAACTGTTTATCACCCAGTTCGAGAATACGACGGCCCGCTGCGTAAATTAATACTTTTCCTCCTGCCGTGCGGTATCCCCGAAATTCCCCATTCCCCATCCCTGCTCACCCACCTAGAGCTTTAGCCTGCAGCTCCTTCGTTCTTTTTCTTACTTTTCGATCTTTTTCGTAATTGACTCGCGCCCGTGTGTGCCATCTTGCAAGCCCACGTCGTTCAGTCGCGCCCACGAAGAAACGTTTTTGATTCTCCTATTCTTCGTTCACCCCGAGATCGATTTACGATTCTTTTTTTCAAAATTATAACGCACGACTGACGATGAATGGCTCGCAATAGTGATCGAAGGAACTCGAGGATTTGGACTCTCAAATGTGAAGAATGCGCATCCTTAAATCTATCGAAGAATAAAAATTAGTGTAGTTATGTCTGCTTTATTTTCAATTTTCTCAGGCCCCGCTGGGTTTCCAGGGCCCCATAATTTTCAAGTTTGCTCCATACTCGTAATTTGTTGATTTTCGGATGCTGAGGAACATCATTAAATCGGACAACACCCTGAGGTCATTCTCCATGCACTGCTGTTTCCCGTTTGCACGAGGGCACAGGGAAACTATGAAAAACCTCTGTCGATTCAGGTAGCAACGTCTATACCGAGTTCCAGTTGGGTTCACTATTGGCTAAAGTCAATACGTGCCTGATTGTGAGCAGTCACCCATCTACGTACGGGGATTGCATACGTCTTTGTAGATTTAATTTCGAAAGCCTACGATTTTCGCGGAATAAATCGAATTTTCCGTTTTTGGGTGCGAGACTTTGGAAAACTCATTCGAAAGCTCACACAACGAGATTGATATCCGCACCCCACCAATGCACTGAAAATAAAACCCGTGAAGAAATGATCGTAGGGATCCAATTGGATTCCCATACTTATCTCTACTTGCTGATAGGGTTCCAATCACATTCGATTCCTATACTGAAACGTCACGCTCGTACATTGGATTCCGAGCCGGATTCCCCGTTGGAATCCAGTATAGGATTCCAAGCCGGATTCACCGTTGGAATCCAGTATAGGATTCCAATTTAAATTCTAAAGGATGGCTACATTATCGAACCAAATCCGATACGATTCTTACTGGATTCAATCGGATTCCGTACGTTGTATTTTATAAACAAAATAGTTAGCTAAACAATACTTTGTAGTATTGCTTACTTACTATTATTTACTTACTAGATTTACTGACTAGCATTTATTTTCTAGAGGATCTTAAAAAACTATAAATGTTATCTTGAAAAAGTACAAATCGCTTTAAAAAATACATCTCAAAAATCGATTTCGATCACATCACTAAAAATCCACTGTAATTCCTTTAAAGATGTGAGTGCATCTTGAGACTGCCCACCAAATTTGTACACGGGATCACGAGAAGATATTTTTTTTGGAGTTCCAAAAAAATTCCGGTTGATCATTTCAAATTAAACAATTTTCAAACGACATCAATGGGAAATAGCGCCGAATCCACTTGGTGTCTAGTGCGGACTCCGTACGTGCGTCGTCCCTACCAAATGCCTATAATAAAGATGTGGTAGGAGTTAGGGACTCCACGAAAAAATTCTGCACGGGAAGAATGGGGTTACATTTACCTAGAGGCCCAAAAAATAGACTAACTTCACATTTTTTTCCGGGAAACAATTGATTAAAAAAAACGCATTTTTTTAACACAAAGGTACGTATATTGTGAGCCTTTAAAAAACATAACGAAAATGCAGAAAAACAACAAAAACATGGCTGCCAGCAGCTGACGTTTTTTTCGCGACGTTTGGCGGTGGACACTCTCCAGCTCAAACGATTCATCTAAAATCATAAAACCAAACGGGTTATTGAAGTTGACAATAAATAAGAGTCGTTAACGATCGTCAATTTGCCAACTATTTTTTTTTTAATAACATGGCGACGCTTCTAACCTCGAGCATACACAATGGATGTAAAAAGTCGTCATTTTTTGGTAACTATCAAAAAATGAAGATCAATTTCAAGAAAGTGAGATCGTCAGTGACCTTCACATGTTTCTCATCATACCTCCTGTAAATTTGGAAACAGTGCATCACGTGGTTCACGAGATATCACGTCCACCGATTTTGAAAAAAGTGTTTCGAGAAAAACGCGTGTGGAGTTTGAAGCACGGTGCTGCTACCGCTCGCCCGGCCACTGTTAGAAGCTGTAGCTCATTCAATATTAGGAACATATCCATGACATTTTTAGGAAATTTAGCTAAAGGGTGATACCATTGAAGAAATTTTTTTTTTGAAAATTCAATTTTTGTCCCCACCTAGATCGATGTAGCCCGTTGATTGCTCCTCGGTTCGCCCTAAATAGTTAATATCAACGGCACTCCACGTAAGTATTGCAATCATGGAAGATGCCATGACAAAGTACAGAATTTCCAATGCCCTCTGCATCACCGAGGATCGTAGAAAATTTCCGAACTGACAGCGCTGAAAAAACACCAATGGAATGCTCGTCGCGAGACAATTCCGTTCCTCCCATCACATCGCAAGAATACCCCGAGGGTTTTTATAAATTCACGTGTTCCCCTGTGCTTTTTTTACGGCTAGCAGCGGAAAAAATCACAAGGAGGATAGAGAATGGCAAGGCAAACGATCGAACATCGACGAGGACCTGTCGCTAACAGGCATTTCCAACAGCGTGTAAAGGCTTTCTGCCGGTATAATAGAAATGTCGTTCACGTCGTTGTCGTCGTCGTCGTCGTGGTTGTTGCCCCTCCGGGAGAGGAAGTTCGGACAAGGCGGCTCCAATGCAACCCTCACATTTTCTCCAGGGGTATGAAAGAGGATCGTGGGAGGGGAAGGGGCGGGGAAAAATGAAGTCAGATTCGACCCCACGGTACCAGAATTCGGCGTGGTATTGAAAGAGGCCGGAGGAAGTAAATCCCTGGAAAGAGGAAACCCAGCTTATGACTATATATTTATTTATTTATATACATACCTACATATATATATATATATATATATGCTCTACAACGTGAATAGACCCAAGTAGAGCAGCCGATTTCTAGAAAGGGCAGGAAATACTTTAGTTGACAAGACGTAATTTCTCTCAAACTTCCAATTGCTCACATTGTACAGGACGAAATAAGGTGGACTTTCCTAAGTTGCGTCTCCTGAGACTTCTTGTTATTCGTTGTTACTAAATCTTTAATTGTAAGCATAAATCGATACTCTTATTATTTAATGTACCTTTTTTTTGTATTGAACGGTTCCTTCAGTGAAGAAATTGTTGACTAGGTGTCAACAATTGTCACGCAAGAATATATTTGTGTGATAATAAATATTACAGAGCCTCGGTAATGTGACCGAAACGGTAGTAGAAAAGAAGGTAAAATACGAGGGGCCATTCATTTGTGAAATCCTTCAAGCACTTCCGTTCGAAATCGAATGCAAAATCACAAGAAATCGCCTGAAATCACGAACCGTCTTACTAAATCAACATTATCCGAATGTGGTTGAAATCCCCTGAAATCAGGTTTAAGTTTTTCGAAGTCGTCTGAAATCAGCATGAAATCACTTGATTCACGAAATCGCTAGAAATCATCGGATTCACGAAGCAAATAAATGTTATTATGATTTTTCATAGCTTAGTCCATTGTCCGTGCGTTCGAGCGGTTAGTCTGCGGCTTAACGCCAGTGCACGCGCCAGTTCATACAGAGTCATGTCAATCGACATGACTCTGTATGAAAAAATTAAACATTTCTTTTAATATCTATATCTGTGTCTTTTTTAATCACATTTTTCATTTAAAAAAATTTAAATTCAAATTTAAAAGTCACAAGATTAGTCAATAAAAAAGAAATTTAACCATTTTACGATTTTTTTCTCCCTCCAATGATTTCAGCAATCGCTTGAAACCGAGTTGATGAATTCGAATGAAATCAATTGAAATCAACTGAAATTACGTGAAATCACATGACTTTGAAAATAGCTTGAATCACTTATGAAATCACAAAAATCATATGAAATCGACTTCACACGGAAATCTCTTCCGCACCTCACTTAATAGTGAACAGCCCCTCAGTAAAATATTTACTTCATAAATATTACCAGTAGCAGTGACAGCAGATTTTTGTAATTCTCTTTAATATTTTCCTACTTTAGTAATTCCTTTTGATATTTTGATAGTTGATTCAATGAATAATATTGCCGAATAATCATATTAATAATATATTAATAATAGTCCGCATAATCTGGGGCCTAGAAAAACAGGCCGATTTTTAATATTTTTTTCTAATGAAAGTATTGGGATGACGAAGTCGGGATTGTAGATACAATTGGGGGCGGACGCTACTGTGACGGGCCGAAGAAACAGCAGTTTTTCCCTTTTTTTTGTCCAATAGATTATTTATTTGGGATTAGGAAAACATGGTATGTTATTAACCATACATTGAGGCGATTTCGTGCAATTTTTTGTTATGAAAAATGGAAAATTAACAATGTTATTGAGGTATAGTAGAGCCTCTGTATAAAAAATGTGGTCCAATGGCTGGATTGAAAACTTGCCAATGGTTGGTCTGAAAAATAAAAATTAAAAAGTTTTATAATCTATATAAATGTAGGTAGCCGTTTTTCGAAAAAAAAATCACAAGATGGCAGGTGTTGAAAGAAAAGTGCAATTTTGGCGAAATTTTCACTTATGTTCAGGGCTTAAAAAATACTGAATGAAAAAACGGCTACGTACAACGATAACGACTAAAATTACGGAAATTTTAGTTCTCAAAAATTTCTAATCGGATACCTATGGCTAGAGTTATGATGCCAAACAGATTTAGAAAAGTCGTTTCGAGAAAAACGCGAAACCGTTGCGCTACCTGCTCACACTAAATCCTCTGTAACTTGGTCAATTTTTGATATTGTAACCCAAATATTTTTCACGTATTCTCGATATGTAAACTTTGAGAAAATGAACGAAAGGCGATATTTTTCACGCACATTTTTACGTTGCGGTGGTGTCCTGCCTTGATACACGGTCGTGCCAAGTATGCGTTTTTCAAATGAAAAAATATTGTTAAACAATGCATTTATTATTATTATTGTAGTTTCAGGATAATAATAAAACTTTCACATGACTAGAGACTTTTTCGAAATTTGGAAAATCATGTAAATGGCTAGCTGCGGAGAAAAGTTTGATTTTCGACGAAAAAAATAATTTCAATCATTTGTTATAGAAAAAATAGATAAACATATGAAAGAATGATGCGGACATATGATAGAACATGTTATGAACTACCCCAATTTGAAATACATCAGATTAACACATTTTGAGATGTGATTTACACTGTTTCATAAAACAAAGTTTCGACCAAAAGGCAAAAAAGTTAGCCGTAGCACAATCAGTGATCTGACGCTTCACAAAAAACGTCATAACTCGGCTAATTTTTAGAATTTCCACCAAATATGTTATGCAAATTGAAGACAAAACCCAAGGCCATAAAATTATGCAATTAAAAGTTGCATTCGGGAAATTCCAAGCCTAGCAGACCCCTTACTACGCATTATGGTAACTATCCTAACGCTGTCATTTCTGTCGTTTCCAGTGCCCTAACACAGCTCACGGTTAGAACTGACAGACAGGGCGACCGGCATTGATGCTCATTGGTAAGTGTTAGGATCTATACTAGAGCATATAGTCCAGTAAAAAAGGCGAACACCCATCACTTTTTAGCGTAGAATATGAATTTTTGACTGAAGGTAGATGGTTACATAATGAACGTAGCCCCAATAAAATGTTGCCCCTCAATTCGCTCCAACCCTAAGAAGTAGGGGTTGAAAACGTGAAAATCGCCCCATCTTGATAATTAATAGCCCGATCAAAAAATATTCCAAACAAAAGCTGTTTGGAATAATAAAATGCGTATAAAGTTATGCAATGTCCAATTCCCTATGTTTGAAAATAGTGGCACAAAAACACGAGAGCACCCCGAATTTTCGAATCGTTTTTGTGCCGCTATTTTCAGAGATAGGAGGTTGGACGTTAGATAACTTTCTACAAATTTTCTTATTCCAAATAACTTTTGTTTGAAACCTTTTTCGATCGGGCTCTTAATTATCGAGATACGCCGATTTTTAAGTCGTCAATCCCTACTTCTTTGGGTTGGGGCGAGTTGTGAGGGGCAACATTTTATTGGAGTTACTTTTAGTACGCAACCATCTACCTTCAATCAAAAATTCATATTTTACGCTAAAAAGTGCTGGGTTCTCGTCTCTTTCACTGTACTAATAAGGGCAAATTATCTCAGAATAAAATTCAAAGGATTGGAAGCGAAAATGTCAACCACAAACACCAAGAAGGGAGGAATCAGGTTCGGCCTATATTTGATGTGATCGGCAAAGATCCTTTTCAGGCTCCCCGCTAGCTCGTGCCGCGCATTCGGGAAGTGGCACTTTCTCACAGCGACTCCACCCGTACGTTTGAAAAATTGTTCTTTTTTCATTTTTTCTCCAGATCGTCTAGTAGATCGTTGTGGTTGAGAGAAAAAATGAACGTGAGATCGTTTCCCTTCCATGTTCCAGACACGCTGGAATTTTCTGTGTTGTATTCACCGTAATATGCTAAGGCCCCTTTCATTCATAATGTATCGCAGTCATTTTTTCCTTTCCCCGCTGCCTAGCCGACAGATTCTCCGAGCCATAGGCCAACCAAAAAAAAAGATCTACGCTGTGGTGGATGTACAAAAATCCCAGGCTTGTAAAAAGAAACAGGCTCCGTACCCTACTCCTGTAAATTCCTGAGCGAATAAAAAATGCAAGTGAACGCTCCGAAGCTGATTTAGCGCCGTCTACAGAAGACGATGATGATTCGAGAGTATTCGAAATTATTTATTACTCATCCGTCGAATAAACGTTAAAGGAGTTCGTCACAGCGGTCACAGAATAATAAGTTGATCAAGTGAAAACGACGTTGAGAAAAAAAAGCGAGGAAGAAGAAGAAATTACGACCTAACCGCTGGACGCAAAGTATTCCAACGATGCTGGGCTGACAGCTGATTATGACGAATGATTTGTACACCCGGCGAATAGACCGACTAGTTGACTTCGTATTTTCCGGATTGATCGTCCTGCACGACTGTCACCAACGGAGACAAACATCCGCATGACATTTTTTCTACAAGGCCCATTATAAAAGATGGTAGGGCGAAAAATTCATCAAAACTGGTGGACCGAAAGGTGACCGCTTGAATTTTGCCGAAATATTTCTCGAACTCGTCTACAATCAAGGAAATATGCATTCCAGTTTACCGGTTCCATTTGAAGCTAAGTTAGCGAACTTTTGAGGCCTTAGGCCACAGTAATGGGTATAAAATCATGTGCGAATTTGACATTTTTTTTTCGAATGAAAAAGTGATTCACTCATAAAATTAATTACACATCTATTTAGTATGAATATCAAGCTGTTAGAAAATTGTTTTTTTTTCGTTGTACAAAATGGCCGACTACTCGAAACTTCTCGGTACAGCTTTTTTCAAATTGGCGTGACAGATAACTTCAACAATTTTCACTCGACTTACTTTAAATGAAAAAGTTATGTTCCTAACTGCATTTCGCGGAGAAGTACGTACGGAATTTCGGATTAATCGAAAACTTTTTATTCTATGCGCAGTTTATGAGCAGTTAAAACGAAATTTTTCATTAAAAACTCATTTCTTAAGTTCAAATACCTACAACTTTTGAATAAAATAATATTTTTTAAATTCCGTACGTACTTCTCTAGGTGTTCTAATGTAGATTGACGAGAATTTTTGTTTTTCGTTCTAGGTCAAACATTGTGGATGCTAAATGTCACGCCGCGGAGCGCCAAAAAAAAGATAACAAAAGAAAATATCAGTAGTCGGCAATTTTGTACGTCGAAAAAAAATATATATATTTTTTCTAACAGCTTGATATTCATACTAAATATATGTGTAATGAATTTTACGAGTGAATCACTTTTTCATACGAAAAAAATTGTTAAATTCGCACATGATTTTATACCCGTTATTGTGACCTACGGCCTTAACGAAAAATTACGACACTAAAAATGCGGAATTGAAGAGTATTACCGCGGGCGCGTCGACATACGTGGCTCCTCCTACTCGCAGTACCATGTTTCGTCAAACTTTAAAAAATACTATCATGTTCAACAAAGACTGAACATACCAAATTTCAACTTTCTATTTTAAATATCTTTCGTATAAAAAATTGCCAAAAAACCGAACATTTTGTGCTTTACTAATTTACTTACTAACAGTGCAGTGGATAGTTACTAATAGTTATAGTTTAGTTACTACAATTGTACTTCAAATTATTTTATTCAGCAGGGCCGTCCTTGTGCCCCCACAAAATACGGCCCTCCGCGTCGGCACAGGTTTTCCACACTTTCCCCATGCCCTTCATCACCTGAACGTCGTCCATACTGCATCCACGTTATCAGCCAACCGTTTCGATGTCACATTTTCCCGATACAGGCATTCACTGCCGAATAGTTGCTTTTACGACCCCCCCCCCCCCCCCCCACCACCCAACGACACATTTATTTTCTCAACGTCGCTCTCTCATACCCTCTGCCACTTTTCGGAATACAAAGTAGTTTTAGCCGCGTCCGACGGGTACGGCTTTAACGGCCGCAAGCGACGCTCCAAGGTACATTGGCTCTCCTCTGTTGATGCACAGCGACCACCACCTCACCAATAGAGGCGCGTTGTGCCGAGTGATAAATTATCTTCAACGGCACTACCGACTCGTGTCGCGCGCCCGGTCCTCCTCGACCTAATGGACCGAGATAACGCGGGGTGACAGCGACAAAGACGGAGACACAGGGACCGAGACCGAGATCGAGATCGAGAATGAAAGGGAGAACCCGAGAGCCGGAGAACCCGACGAGATGAGCATGTAAGAGGTACAGAATATTTTAATGAGCGCAGAACGAAAGATGGAAAGAGAGAGAGAGAGAGAGAGAGAGAGAGAGAGAGAGAGAGAGAGAGAGAGAGAGAGAGAGAGAGAGAGAGAGAGAGAGAGAGAGAGAGAGAGAGAGAGAGAGAGGGAGGGAGGGAGAGAGAGAGAAAAAATACCGTCCTATAAGATACATAATATACGCACGTATCGTGTCAATGTAGACGTTAAAGAAAAAAGAAAAAATTCAAAGTGGGGAAACCCCGCTGCGAACGTCCCAACCACAAATTATTCACTTCAATTGGATTACGGTGAAGACGTTATTTAAGTGAGGCGGAAGTTCTACGAGTGATCATAGCAGTAACAACGATTGCAACGGCAACAATGACAAAATAAGAACATGAATAATGGGATGAGAAATAGCAACGATTATAATAAAAAGAATATGAAGGTCGTACGAATAATAATAACCATAAAAGATGAACATGTAATCGTATTAATAATTAGTAAATAGTACAGTAAAGTAAATAAAATTAGTAAATTTTCAAATAATACAGTAAATAATGTAGTAAAATGAATAAAATGCGGTATTTTTAAAGAGTGGAGTGAAATAAATTAACAAAATAGTAAATTCAATAATAATAATGAATGTTTTCCATACGTGTATATTAAAACTCTTGGCGAAGAGGATTAAGGGGGGCTTGAAATTAATGAACATGATTTTTATGTTTGCAGTTTTGTAGCGTAGCGCCTTAAGGCCTTAGGCCACAGTAACGGGTATAAAATCATGTGCGAATTTAACAATTTTCTTTCGTATGAAAAACTGATTCACTCATAAAATGAATTACAAATCTGTTTAGTGTGAATATCAAGCTGTTGTAAAATATATATATATTTTTTTCGATGTACAAAACGGCCGACTACTCGAAACTTCTCGAAACAGCTTTTTCCAATTAGCGTGACAGATAACTGCAACAATTTTCACTCGATTTACTTCAAATTTAAAAGTTATGTTCCTAATGGCATTTCGCAAAGAAGTACGTACGGAATTTCTGATTAATCGAAAACTTTTCATTTTATGAGCAGTTTATGAGCAGTTACAACAAAAATTTTCACTGAAAATTCATTTCTTAAGTTCAAATACCTACAACTTTTGAATAAAACAATATTTTTTAAATTCCGTACACACTTCTCTAGGTATTCTTATGTAGACTGGCGAGAATTTTTGTTTTTTGTTCTAGGTAAAAATCGTGGATGCTAAGCGTCACGCCGTGGAGCGCCTGGATGTTTGTGAAAGAGAATTCTTTTTCTTTTGTTTTTTTTTTAAAGCGAGTTTTTTGAAACGATGTATGTCGTACCGCGAAATTTTTTCGGTCGATTCAGTTCCAATTCGGATATGGCATAGTTGATACCATTTTCTATCGTATGCCAGAATTATTTTTTTAAATATGTTTATCTATTTGTTAATAAGAAAGTTTTCAAGTTTTTTGTTTGGTGGAAATCGAACTTTTTTTACCATTTCCGTGATTATCAACATTTTCAAAAACTATCCGGTTATGCGGAAGTCTTATTATTATACTAAAAGTAAGTCTTGACTTTACTTTCGAACAAAGATTTTGCACGAAATCCAAAAGTTGCCCTAATGAGAAGTTTTGTGAAAGCGAATCCGTTTTCTGTTGCGTTTTTCGTGAAATTATGTTTCGGGTAACGGTGCACGTCGTATCTCAAAATTTATTTGGCGAATTCTCTTCAAATTGTCAGATCATAGTTTTCAACATATTCTATCGTATGGCATAATGAATTTTTAAATATATTTATCCATTTCTTAATGACAAATTATTAAAATTGTTTTTTTGTTGTTAAAAAATGAAATTTTTTCACAGTTTGCCATTTCTGTGATTTTCAAAATGCCAAAAAAGTGTCTAGTCATGCGAAGGTGTTATTATTATACTAAAAGTAAAACTCTTTTTTTAAATTTAAAATTACTCTCATTGCCAGAACCATCCACACCGCTTGGCTATGCCGGAACGGTGGTACGTTGTTAAAATAATAATAACTTCATAGTTTATCAATATTAATAAATGAAAAGTAAACAAATTTGGCAAGAATATGTATTAAGCGTGTGTTAAATCCCTACCTCGTTATCTCAATATTCTCATAGGAAAAAATATTCAAAAATCGACCTGTTTTTTTGGACTCCACGCTCATGCAGGCATTGAGAAGGAAAATAAGCTTGTTTCAAACGATTGTAACGGGACAAAACTGTACAAGTAGAATATCCACACATTTTCGTCGATAAAACGCATGATTTAAGTGGTTTCGAGGCTTAAGAAACTCGGCCTACGCCCGTATCTCGCCAACTACGATGGCTCCGTACACGCGCGAGGTGAAAGAGAGCCGGAGGAGAAGTGGGCGGAAATGTGATCTGTAATAAATGCATATGGACGTAAAAATATGTAGTCTGCGCGTATGAACGTTTTCTGTTTTTTTGGCACTGGTAGTAATGCAATACGCTAAATCAACACATGCACATCTTTATCCCTACATATGTATATATGTATATATATATATATATATATATATATATATATATATACACACATATATATCAAAACGCCTCTGCGTTATATTCGGGAGGATTCAAGAGTCACACGCTCCCTTTCAAGCCATTGATCTTAATTCCCCTTTCGTGGCAATGTAACATCTCGAGTTACGCTCCCCGGTGAACCAAGCGTATGGTAATGCGGGCGTGGGTGCGAGAAGCTGAAGAGGCGATGGTGTACGGTATGGACCTATTTATTATGATTATATATGCATGTGTATCTAAGGAAAAAGGTTATTTCGAAGACCTTCAACTTTGAGGACTGTCCAATCTTCATAAATAACGATCTGTTGAGAAAAAAAATTGTTGAAGACCATCTATAAAAGAGGTATATGTGAGATAGCCAACATAACACAAACGAGTTAAAATATTATTTTCCCATATATCTATATATATATATATTAGGGTGGTTAAAAAAATCGATTTTTTTTCTCAACGGAAAATTGAGCTATGTTAAGAAAAGGAAAGTTTTGCAAATTCGAGGGTTCTAAACAATTTTTTTGGTAGTGCTCAAACGCCTTTTTCGTGTTTATTTTTCGTGATTATCGGAGTACTAACTTTTTTTTATCTCGATGCAGAAAATGTTAGTGCGCGATCCAATGTAACTCTTAATTTAATTTTTTTCTGTAACAATACACAATTTTCATTTAAATATTTTTTTACCATAAGCAATTGGTATTTGCAGATTAAGAATCAATATATGTAATGCGGTTGTGAAAATTATATCCACCACTCGATGAACAAGAACCCGGTGTTTACATCACTGAACGTCGAACATGTATGCACGTTTTTCTGAAGTAATATGTTGTTTTGGAGTAAGAAAACGAACGAAGAAAAAAAATTCACGAAAAACCGAAAAAAAAGATTAAACTTCCTTTCAGTTCTATCTAAAAAAATGTTTAGACCTCTCAAATTTTGTTCAAATTCTCAAAATCAAACGTAGTTTCATAACGTAATTACTTTTTCGTAACGTTTCATAAAATAACGTTTTCATAACTCAACATTTTCCGTTGAGTACTGCAAAAAAAATATATTTTTTTAACCACCCTAATTTGCGATGACTTTGAATGATCGCCAAATTTTTTATCACATTGGATAATTGCAAGAACTATTAGAATAATATAATTCATTTCATAGAGCTATATAATATCTTCGTAGAATATGAAATAAAGTGAATTCTATTATTCTAATGTAATTTGGCAATTATCCAGAGTGATCGAAAATGTTGCTTTTCTGCGTTTATTGCAACTTTGCAATTATTGCATACATGCGTTTTGTACCTGTACTGGTGAGCAATATATATATATATATATATATATTCTCCATTTTTCGCGGCCGGGGGGGGAGGGGGCAAGCCACAACGACTACTTTTGCCCGTAAGCGAGAAAGCTATCGACCTATTCAGCATATTTTTCTCGTCGCATGTGCGTAGCACCCAAAGTGGCTCGCTTTGATCGTCGTACTAATACAGTCTATCTCATAGCAGCCGCGGAATGCCCGGCGAGAATCGATCCGATTTAGACTGAACTTGGGCAGATTCGATTTAGACTTCGATAATTGTGAAACGCGGATCAATTCCTTATCTTCATCCGAAGACGCGGAGAACTTCGTTATATTTCTCCAATCACGGTCGCGATTGGAGAGAATTTAATTTCATTAATTAGTCGTCGTCTCTCGTAAAAAATAGTTCCTCGTACGCGATGAGAAATGTGCGAGTGACGTTTGACACTTCGAGTTGGAACGATCGTCGAAGAATTCTGCCAGACTTTCGCCGTTCTTTCCGTCGATCTTATCGGGCTGAGAAGCACGAAAGAAAGAACAGAAAAAAATATACTAGCCGATCTCTTGAGAGTGATAATACCGCGCGATCGCGCGTATGAAGCGGAAAGGCTGAGGGAATGTGCGATAATTCGTGACAGATCGTTCCGCAGCGATCATGAAAAAAGCTGATAAAATCACTCCGCGAAGGTGCAAAGGATTCCGTCACACTGAAATTTCAGAAATGTACGCGAGAAGAAAAAAGGTTCGCGGTTCTTTTCGAAACATTTTTTTTATGCGTGTCACAAACACACACATAGACACACACACACACACACACACGCGCGCGCGCGCGCATGCATATGTGGCTTCAAAATTTCCTTTTCTCATGTGACGAAACGTGACTTTGATGCCTAGGATTGTTCTCAAAACAAGCGCATACACTGATCCCCAACATTACACAAGTATAACCAAAATATTATTTCTCAAATAATATTTATTTCTCAAATAATATTTATTTAATTTTTATTTATTTAACGAATTACACTTACGTCGTAACTGGAAAAAAAAGAAGTTTGTGTGATTTTTTTCGGCAAAACGTCTGCAGGTTTTCAATTTTTGTTTGTTACGTTAACGCGAATGGTTTTAAGTATTTTTTACAATTATTGTATTAAAAATATTTACACATGTGACAGACATAATGGTTTGTTCAGATCGCTGTTTGAAATTTAGTGAGATATTGATTTTTGCAAACATGACCGCAGTCCAAAGTGAAAGTATCGATTTTCGGTGGCAAAAACGCTCTATTTTCGTTGATACAATAAAAAGTGCGCAACGACAAAAAAACCTTCGTTCGAGCACTGCTTTGCGATATGTATAATAAGCTTATCGAATTTGAAGTTGATCGGTGCAGTGATTTTTGAGCTATCGTAGTCAACGATTTTGAAGAAGTAATTTTGGGAAAAACGCGTTGAAGGATCTACGATTCGCGGAATCTACCTATAAATGCTCACAACTCTGTCAATTTTGAACAGATTGACTTCGCATTGTCAATGAATATTTTCGAAATGCTATACCTTGAGAATCCTTCGAAAATAAAAGAAAACGATATTTAAAAAAATTTCAACTCGGTGCACCCAAAAATATTTATAACTTGTTTATTCGAACATGTTATTCCTTCATGTATATATATATATGTTCACATGTTCATATTACTGAGTTTTTCACAACCAATTTGTTTTTTGTGTCTCGTATTTCTGGAAGTGAGAATTCGAGAGAGGTCCACGACACAATGAGGTCAAAGCCTCGTCGGGAGCCACCTCGTTGAATTTTTATCTCTCTTCGTCTGACCCCCTTCATGTCACAACTACTCTACTGCATTAATGCACGTAGGTACGTGACTATTAGTGGTGTGAGTGGATCTTGAAAGTCTAATCTCTCTGTTTTCGTCTTCCCCTTCCTTCTCTCGTGCATAATACATACATACATACATATATATATATACATTATACATAGACACATATGAACATGGTTATATACATAGACACACACAAACGCTCACGCAAATACATATATACACACATATGAGTGTACATAGCCCTTCCTGTTTAATTAGTAGCTGCAGATAAATTGCCCAATTAACCAATTATCCGATGAGATGAAGACAGTCGCTGGTGTGTGCGTGAGGAGACGTGTCCCTCGGACTGCTTGATGATACCTTAACGCACAGGAATCCACACGAGCTCACGTCGGAGATGTCAATCTTCTTTTCCTTCTTCTTCGTCTTCTTCTTCCTCCACATCCATCTCCTCTTCTTGCTCCTCTTGCTTCTTCATCATTTTCTTTGGCTGCTATCCATCTCATCTAGCTCACAGGCACACATGTCGCAATGACGGAAAAAGCCACGCGTAGTTGAGAGTTAACAGGGTCATGGACGTTACACTTGGATACCTGTCGTGAGATTGTCGCCTCCCTGGCCCCGTCCACTTTTCTCTCAGTAGTGCTCATCTTTTTGTTATCTCCTGAATTTCATTAACCGCCCGACGCTACGGTCTCAATCAGCGACAGCCGACACGATGCAGTGTCGTTTTTGTGGGCTTTTCTTTACGAGTCAATAATCCGCGTGCTCCGAGCGAATGGAGAGAGAAAAAGAAAAATGGCCATTAAAGATTTCCAGGTAAAGGTAATTTGGTGTGAGTTGTTTTGAATTTATTTTTACTTTGATCGTGGATGTATAGAGGGCTTGATCGAGCGCGAGATTTCCCGTCGTTTACACGCTAGTTACTCTTCACACACACCCACGGCGATTTTTTATTCCGATAGGGGAAATAGGCGGTATTAAGTGGACACTCGGGCACGCGTTTAAAAGCCATCGTAATGGAAGAGAAAGCTGAACACGCTTGGTAACACGTTCCATTTTCGCAATGACGAATCATCGAACGATCTTTTTTTGGCTCCTTGGGATCCCGAAGTATTCGGCCCGAGAAACGTTTTTTCGTATTGCATTTTGTATCGTCATAGGGTCAACCGACCAGTGAATTGACGAACGCTGATTTATGTTTAATATAAGCAAAGTATGCGAATTGCCGATAAGACCTCGAATCACTATAATTTAGCAACAAAATCTTTTGAACCAATTTCTCACTTTCGAATCGAATATGGACGCCACGTGGAATTTTTCCGGTTTGGAGTACCTGCTTAACGGGCAACTCACACGGAACGTCACGGTTTTCTCACTTTGGACGCTAAAACGGCTACTTTCGTGATTTTTTTATGATATGTTTATATTATAGATATTGATATTACAGTTTTTACACTTAAGATAGAAACCATCTTTAATTTTTGGCAAAAAATTAATATAGATTCGTCTTAATGGTTCAGATTTAGACATGTTTATTTACTGGTTCTGTATTCCAACCTCTTTACAGTAATGGGCGAATGGAGTAAAAAGCATAGTTCATCTGCTGACAATTGCAAAATTAATTACGGTTAAGAATCGAAAATGTACATTTCATTAAACTTTATCATAAAATCATTCCATCCGTTTTTTTATTTTTACAAAACTACATTTTTTAAATTTCTCTGTTGAACAAACTTTGGTCGTTTTTTGATAACGTCACGTTAAGGTGTAAAAACGCTTCCTGTATTTTTTACGAAATCTTGATAACAACTATCATTTCCATATGTAATAAAAATATTACAATTTTGCGCAGCACAGCAATCTCCAAATCTAGGATTTAACATAAGTAAATAATAAATCGTTATGCTTTACAGTGTTTATCTACACTACAGGTCCTTTTACTGGCGGTCGCGTGTCCATTTACTGGTAATTCCGTCCATTCACTGGCGATTTAGTAATTTCGCTACTCATCTATCAATTCCTTGAATATTATTTGTTGCAATAACTTGGAATGTTTTTTTTCTACTATCCAAATAATATCTTGAGTTAACTATATCGTTTTATTTATTTTGATAATACTTTGATTTTCCAGTGCGACTGAATCCTACAGTGTCGTTATTCGTCTATTCACTGGTTGGTTTACCCTAATATCATTTTCGTTAGACTCCTATATGAATTCTAAATCGGAATACGTTCAATATTTCAAGAATTCTTCAAATTTTTTCTCACGTATGTTTCATTCGCTTCATTAATTTCAACCACCCTACCAGGTATTTTATTTTCCAAATATTTCAAATCACGTCTTTCAGCCATACGATTTATTGTTCAAACACCGATATCTAAAGAGCATTAAGGGGCTGTACCAGTGTGACACTTTAAAAAAAAGCGATCAGCCTCTCAGCAGGCATTATTCGAGGAAGAGTCCATTGTATGGGGCAGGTATAGCTGATTAGCAGTTTTTATGATAAATATCATTTTATCTTGCGAAAATCGATAGTTAAATCTTCAAACGGGTTTTTCTCGAAATGGGATTTTTCAAATTTGCTGACACTGTAACGCAAAGAGCAATTATCCGATTTACTTGATAAGTGACCTGAGCACTTTTGAATATATTTACCCTACAATGACGTAGGATATTTTTGATTGGATGAAAACTGAAGATTTGGCATTGAAAAACAACGACTATTTTAGAGGCAAGAAAATATACTTTTTTTTTATAACTAAGCCATTTTGTTAGATTTTGATATTTTTCGAAAATCCTACGTCATTGTACAGAAAATACCTTCCAGTTTAACGACATTTTTTCCTGTTTCCGTTTCAGTTACTCGATCGGCCGGAATCATGTCAGCAGTAGAGGAACTTTTTTTTGGCGCCTCCGAAGGCAATGCATAAGTCGCTTGGATCTCAATATTTTGCAATGAAATTTTTTTGTAATATAGGTCAAATATAGCCAAACATATTCTTAATTTTCCGAAACATTTAATTCAGTACTTTTCTTCCGAAAAATTCCCGAAAATCACCCAAATTTTCAGCGTTTACACTGGTATAGCCCCTTAACATATATATAGCTCCTGCTAAACAAATATTTCAAATTATTTTTCAATGCCAATTACTAAATTGCCATCATGAACAAAGTTGGCCCCGTTGATGGATGTTTTCAAACAATTCTAATGTCGAAAGAAATTAATCTCGGGCAAAAAGATAATTGGGAGAGTCCACAGCCATTGTCCCAAATTTTTTACCATTGCCGCGATTACTCAGTGGTGCATTTTTCGTCTCGAATTTAGGCCCCGTCATCGTCACCCGTGATCCCAGTAAATTAGTAAAATAATAATAATAATAATAATAATAATAAATAGAAATGGAATTAGTAGAGAAAAAAAAATCCAATTCAGAATTCGTCACTGACAGCAGGCGGACCGTCATTAGAGCTCTCGGAGCGGAATGACACGAGAGTTTTTCGTTGTTGTCGAGAGAGCGGTTCGTAAAACAGTTTTGTCAGATTGGGCGACGAGACAGACTGAGTCGACGGCATTACCCGCTATTTGCGGTCTCTTTGTTCGTTTATACACTTTAAGTTCATACGTTAAAGTACCGTATTTGTACTATTTACTAAATACGGTTTGCGTATATTTATTTGTTTGCAGGATCTTTCACAAATATTGGGATTCTCTTGATGAGCAAATAGGCTCTGACGTTGCGAGCAAAATGCTATTTTTTAAACGTCGTGCGACAAAAATCGACCGAAATATTCGCGTTCAAAGTCCGACGCTGCATCAACAATGGCACAGTAGTTGCTCGCGGGCGATTTTTTTCTTTGCGTATTGAATAATCAACGAAAACTACTGGAGCACGCACTACTCGACAAAATTTACCGAAAACTCCGAGTGATTTCGGCTTCAATGTAACTCTGTGAAAAATGGCCGTAGGACAATGAAAAATAGAACATTTTAAAACTTAAAGGTTCCAGTTTACAGTTTTCAAATTAAATTGTTCTTTTTACTGACCGTTACTGAGAATCTATAAGGTAAGCAGCAAAATAAAAGTGTCCGCTTTTTGTTGACTTTCAAGAAAACTACGTTTGTGGATACATTTTTTAAAACAATTTGTCTTTCGCAAAACTTTAGATTGATCCGTCCTCTTCAATTTAATCGGTTGGACAGCTCAGTACGATGATTCGCCCCAGAGTTATCGGCTGCGAAGGCAAAAATGACATTTTACTTAGATGACCGATTACCCACAAAGAAATAACCGCACAGGAAACGCACGAACGGTCTTGACACCTTCAAAGAGTCGTCCATAACATGCTTTCATCGTTTCTCCACAACCCTTTTTCTCGTCACGTCGAATGAATTGTAAAAAAGTTAAAAACAAGGCTTTTTCCCAATTTTTATTACTAAAGTCATAATTAAGTTGACAATAATCGATGCGCAGGCGAGCTAAGCGGTCACCCATCCAAGAATGGGCTCAGAGCAACGCTGCTGGATACGGGAGATCGCCGAAGCCGCATATCAATCGCGTGTCTACAACTGGATTCTTTGTTATTGATTATATAGCTTGGCCCTCTTGATCTTCTGGTATGGATACGGGTAGTATGGATTCTTTGTAATTGGCTACTTCCCTCGGGCCCTTCTGATCGCCTAGCGCGATTGTGATTGATCGACGATGTCGCGCTTGGAACTTTCCTAATTGACTGCTTCGCGTCATAGACGGTGGAGCTAGCCTACACGCAATGTAACAATCTTGGCGGTAATAGAAATTCAAATGCGTCCTTCCGACGTTGAGGCAGCTTGATATATATTCCGGTCGTTGTACTAAACGGTCGAAAATGATGATATTTTTCACGCAAATGCCTTGATGATCAAACGAAACGATCTTTTTGTCACTTTCTCTGCCACTCTCCATCAACCGTGAAAATTATCCGGCTGGATTGATTGAACCGACGACGCGTCCTCATCAACCGGGGACTGGTAAAAGGAAGCACTTTTGCGTAAGGACTCAAAATCACTATCGATCCAACTGGCGAGACTTTTGAGTTTCCCTCGCAACCGATAGAACGATGGACCAAGGCGAGAATGACTAAAGACGAGGAGGAGAAGTGTCAGAAGCCAACGCAGTCTCTGGAAACTGCCGCAATGGCAGCCTCATTCTATCCAGACGGTTTTAAATGAATCAAAGCCGAGTGCCCGCGGTATTGTAGGGCCCAAGGGCTCTCGCGCCGACGTCAGTGGTCCAATGGCTGCTCGTTCATTGCCAAAGTTTTGGAAACGTGTAGGGCAGGTGATACGAGTGAGATGCCCTCGGCAGGTTGTGTACGTGTCCCGTGGGCGAGCAAGCTCATCATCCGTGCCTTGTTCCAACCTGCGATGTGCAACAGCGTACAAATATAACGGTGCGAAGTACGGGAGAGACCGCGAAACACCGAAAGAGGCTGAGGCTGAAATGGACAAGTGGGAGACCAGCAGACAGAGACGGAAGTGGCCAAGAAAGAAAGAGAGAAAGAGAGAGAGAGAGAGATATGCGAATGAACATGCTTTACCTCACTCGTATATAAAGGATACCTAAAAAGAAGGATTCACGTATGCATAAGCTGTAGATGCATATATCTGCTGCTGTTTGGTGTGCTGGCTCATTCCCAACGGTTAATTGCGGCGCTGAAGTTCGTTTAAGGCAAACAAGATTCTACCGCTATCAACGAATTCCCTCGTATCCGTGTACCTGTACCTTCCTCATCCACCCATGTAGCCACCCATTCGCTGATCACCCTTTCTCCCTGGCCTTTTCCTCTTCGTTCCTCATCGCGCGCACGCAGCTCTTCCCTGCACGCCTAATATATACGTGACGTTTATTGTTATTACACCCGAGACCATTATAATTGAGACATAAACTTCCTGGCGCACGCTGGACCATCCGCGATCATACGTAAACATATACGTATATATATACGTCTTCCATCTCTTGCTCCACGATATATTTTCGGCCCTCCCTACCGCCCTCTATCTCCGGCACTCTCTTCCTCCTGTTCGGTACGTTCCCGTTTCAATCCCCGCTGCTGCTCACGATCCACGATGCAATCGTCGGAGCAAGTAAGAAGAACGGCGCGGAGCAGAGTGTTCGGAGACCGGGAGGGACAAGGATTGAGTGTCGGGGGGGGGGGGGGGGGGGCGTCGTCGGTAATGACCTCTTCTCCACGAGGGACAGTGCCACCGTGCCGATCGAACGGATCACCGCCCCATCGCCTCTGCGTTAACGATGCAGCCTCCACATCGCATATGCACGTATCGAGCCCCTGTCGGTCTTCGTATTCCAATCCTGCTTCCGAATAACTCGATGCACACGCACCTTCAACACGAACCAGCTCAAGCAGATCTTGTGAACGCAGACACATAATGTACTGCTCCCAACTGCTCCAACTTGGCCTTCTTGTTTTCCTTCTGCCGGTGAATTTGCGACGCATTCAGTCAGATGCGACCAATTGAAGCTACTCTCCCATTCCCTCTGTGGCCATCATCCTTCTATGGATCATTAGACAAGTTGGGAATTGGGTGGTGGTGATTGAGAGAGGCTTCTACTTTGTTGGGCCTGTGATGTTTGCAGTTTTTCTTTCATATAATATAAATGTTTGAATATTCTTGGATAATTCTAGTTCGACTACACTGCAAAAACTAGGCGTGTTTGACGCGTGTTCAAAGTATGTTAACGTAACACAACATAAAGGCGAGACACGCGTTGCCATATTGATTCTACACACTTATGCATTTGATAACACTTGATTCGTTAAAATTATACACGTGAGTGTGCAATTTTTACGCATTAGATTATTACACACCTTCGTAGCTGTCCCCATAGGCAACACGCTTATTGGAACACACGTAAAGTGTGTAGAATCAACATACAAAGACGCATATTTACACACATTGCACTAAGCAATACACGTGGATAGCAACGCACGAGGAAAAATAACACGGGAAAAAGTATCCCAGTTTACGTGTTCCGATTGCGAGTTGTTGGTCATATTTTTTGAAAATTACCTTGGTTCGCCATCACGTGGAACTCGTTAGTTGGTTTGACATTTATTGATTGATCGGTTAACAAGACCACATTTGATTTTCAATTGACAGGTGAACGGATTCAATTAACATCTTAGTATACACACACAAGCTCTATAATAAAAATTGTGGTAGCAGATCGCAATATACGGGTTAAAATACCGCAATCCATGGTCAACAAATCCATCGTGTGCCTACTCGCATCATACATCATCATAATGTATTTAGAAAAGACAACTATCAAAACTGTAAATATATATTTAATTAACTTTATAATTAATATAATTAATACAATCAACACAGCGCAGTGTATAAGTAATCTCCAATAAATACATATTTTGACGATGAAAAGCTTTGTCATTGAATTAATTTTTCCGACGCATCCCATATGTAAACAGTACTGCAAAAATAAGTCTACTGTTCCTGCACACTTTGGGTGTGTAAATGGTTGCAGACACTTTTTACACGTTTTAACGCGTGTAAGAAAATAAAACACGTAAGCGTGTTGTTTGAACGCATATATCCGTGTTATTTTTACACCGTAATTTTTTCACACACGTCAAAACGCGTAAAAAGTGTCTACAGCCATTTACGCACGTAAAGTGCATAAAAACAGCACACTTGTTTTTGCAGTGTAATGAAGACGTTTGTTGTAAACTTGCGTGCCAAATTTCATGACAACTGTTCATCTAGGGCGTGTAGGAGCACTTCCGCAAACTTGGATAACGCGGTTTCGAGAAACAACCCGTTTGCCGTTAAACTGAAGTTTATGTGCGAATAAAATGAAAAGTTCCATACTTACATCTAGTCTGCTATGCCAGGACCATATACGTCTTCCTCTCCTTCAAAAATGTCCCGCAACATCAAAATCAGCATACAGCAGAAACCTTCCTTGAAACTGGAATGTCGCTAGGTTGACTTCCAGCCGGGACAGAACTTGGAGGAAGGTCCATTACACCGCATCGATTGATCACGAAGAAAATACTCCGCCGGGTCACTTTGCATAGCCCGAAATCTGCGCCACTCCGGATGTACGGACAACTGCTGAATGGACGACAGAAACAGAAATATAGGGTAGATGGCAATGAAAGGGGCCGACAATGACGAGCGCAAAAGTTGACGACACTGGAGTGGAAAATGAGTTACGAAGAGTAGTTTGAATCCTCGTCCGGAACTGGTTGAGTCTCCACATTCATGGTACGTTCACTGGCCGATTGTCTCGTTGTGACTCGTGACACTAAAATATGATTCGAATGGGCCAATTGCCATTGGACAATTGGCGGCCGAGAGTCTCACGTGTGCGACCGTTTTGTTAAGACATACCTCAGACACCGTGAAGACATAAAGACCACACGGAGATCGTGTCGGATCTTCGCTGCCTTTCGCCACGTTCCTCATCACCGATTTCTTAATTGTTTAATCATCCTACCATGACGCGGGGCCGTAGCCGCACACTTTTATTTCGTCGCGCGTGTGCTTGGAATTCCTGGCGTCAACGACGTTCCTGTGGTCGCGCAAAAAATATATATATTATATACACGTACAATATCTTCATCGAACATCTCGGAGATCCTCATGTGTATGTCGCTCTCACTCACTCTCTCTCTCTCTCCCTCTCGTTCTTGGCCTCCGTTCGGGACGAGAGACCTTTGCTTCCCATACTCCTCGACTTGGTTCGTAATAAATTGTTGGGAATTGAGTTTTCGCGGAGAGAAAGCGAGAGACCTCGAAACCTCACAGACTCTGGAACACCGTTCAGAGAACAAGTGGTAGTTTCCTTGACATGAGTCACGATTACGCGACGAACGCGACGACGACGAGAGTCGCATCGCGAGAAAGAAACATATCATATACATAGTGTTGTAATAATAAAGTTCATGGACCCCTAAATCCTACGCACGTACATACAATTCGCCATAAATACTGACGTACAGTCAGTCAAGGACCATCCTTGATTCTCGAGAACCTAGATCTTTCTTTTTTTGGCCCCAGGCAACTTCGCTTGTTTGTCGGTATCTTTATGTTTCTCCATATCTCCATCTTATCAGGATATTTATGATCCGTATTTTCTTCTTTTCCGCGATGTCTTCTCTTCGAATATTATCGAGATTTTAATGTACCTATATGGGTATATATATATACATATATACACATATATATATATATATATACATATATATATATGTATATATGTAATGTTTTTTGGAATTCGATGCTTCTAACGTTTTCCCTTTGATTTTTCCTCCGTGTTTTTTTAGGTTATTGCTCAAGTGGCGAAATGAGAAAGCAGGGGAAGCGTGCTGAGATGGACCCAACGGAGGATTGAATGCGCCCAGCAGGAGATCCAAACGTCGCACCGGAACGTTTCCTTCTCCTCGAATTATCGTGGATAATACATCGATAACTTCTGCTTAGGTAGGCAGCATCTTTTTTCCCAAAAGTGGCATCCAGACGTCTATGAAGTTTTCTTCTCTCGGATATATCTTCATCTGCGTGTATGATGATACTTAGCTATACGATGTCTCGGGGGGACTCCTAATCTACGAAACTGTTTGGATACGTCCAATTCGAACGGTAGCATGATTCAATACGAGAGAGTACGACAGCGTGGCGCAGTGAGGCAGAAAAATGCTGCGAGGTGAAAAATGGAAGATTTAGAAAATCCGATGCATCTTTACAACGTTGATCAATATCTTGGAATTCTCTATTAACTTATGTGGCGTAAGCATTCTCATGGGAACCCGTCCAACTTTTATGTAGCACAAGAATTTCGTAATGGCTTAATCGTCGCGGCGTCTAACTGTTCTTTGCGTTTTTTACACTTTCCAGATTTAGCCCAGCACCCGTTCTTTACGACACAGCAGTTGGAAATTAATCAGAAATAAGACTTAATTTTCACAACGTAGTCACGCTACTATAATTTGTTATTTGAAAAAGAATTCATCATTTTTGTGTAGTCGAAGTTGTGTAGTCGAGTTACTTGGAGTAGTATCCATTGAAGCTTATTGACCTGTTTTTGGTTATGTCATGCAGCATTTTTTTATTGAAGCGTTCCGCAGGATGAGGATTTGATCTTCAGTACTTTAACGTTGAACTTCTGTTGCGCAGGTTCGATGCTGGGTCGTTTGGTTGAATGCCTAGTTCCTTTTATTTATTTTTCACCAGATCTGAGAATTTCCTGCATCACTGTTCCTGCACGTGGCTCTCTATGGATGGTGGCCTTTCAGACGTGCATCGACTGGAAGTAAAACGTGTCGCAAAGGAACTGGGAGATATTGTGATCTTTGTGGGAATCACCTGCTTTGAAACAGTAAGGGAACCCGTTGCATGAAAGCCTTGGCTCTTCCTTGATCACGGATAACAAGGCCCGTTGACCCACTTGTGCGCTGTTGGAGCTCGTCTTAAGCAACACGTCAAAATAAAGCAGTAAACAAATTTATACATACAAATCAGTGATATACGTTAAAAAAATTGATGCCTGACCTCTATACCTAAGTGTGACGAAATCGCCAAATTGTAGTCTCTGACATTCATTTTTGTAGGCTGATATTAAGCTGGTAGGCTTAGAATAGTAAGCTCAAACGATATCGTTTTTTTCAAAATGTTTTCTGGTTGTCCTTCCATCTTTGCGAAGTTGACACAGCAACGACTTAATATTTTCCTCCAAACGTTTGGTAATAAAAAAAGAAGCCATTCTGAGTTTCCATGCCCTATGTTTAGGTTGCATCCATCAAGTAGAATTCGATACATTCGATTTTCTTTTTTAAAGCATCTATATTGAAGCTTTCCACTAAATACCTACCGATTGCAAAAGGATTTCATTAGCTTCATTCGTTGGATAACTCATATTTTTATGTTTCTTTTTCTTCTGGTAACGCGATTACGATCATGGGCAGGACTACACAGAAAACCAGTTTTTTAAAATATATCGAAAATGTGTCCTTCGCAATAACCTTGCTAAATAAGCCTTAAAACGACACGACCGAAAAATCCATCTCGTACATACACGCTAGTGGAGTAGAAGGTAACTGCAGCCTTGGTAGATAACCCTTAAACCGATACGACCCTGAAGTCCATCCCGGACAAACACACGCGAGTGGAGCATGAGGTAAGAGCTTGTGGAGCTTTTACTACATAGTAATGTTCAGCACAATGACGTCTATATCATATGTCATGGTAATTACCGACGTTGTCCCCTTTCGAGGTGATTACTTTGGAAAAGTACGCCACGTAGCATACGATGAGTTACAGGCATGCCTGTCGACGAGCCCATGCACTCAGCATGTACTTTATCGCCAAGTGAATTGTGGTCATCCCGGCAAAAAGAAAGTAGCAATAACTTGCGGTCACAGCGAATCTCAGGACTGCCAGTGAAGTGGACCCAACAAGGTCCACCGTGTGGTCGTACGGTACAAAAAAAATTACTTGGGCAGACTAAATTCATCATTGGGGGATGCCAAAGAGTGATCTAGTGCAATAAATTGAATATTTCAGATACTTCACTGCCTTATCTTAACATTTCCTTCGCTACCTGTCAATGAACAGTTAAGTGCATCCAATTGATTCTTTTCCCTGCATACTCGCAACGAAAGTATCCAAGACCCACCATTCTCCACTGGTCCAGTGCCGACCGTAGAGTGTCACCTTCGTACACTTTTAGGTCTTCTCCCATCCCGCAAGACAAAGAAAGACGGAAGTGAAACCTTTCAGCAATTTCAGTCGCGGGAGCGCGCAAATGGATGAACTGGGACAGCGTGTGCTATACATAGACATCGACTCTTTTGCTTCATACCGGAACTGGGGAGGTCGTCGGTGGGAAGATTGAGAGGGAAATGCGTGGCAGGGAGGGAGGGACACGGTAATACATTTTCTCTCCAAAGGCATGAAAGAATAATTTGCCAACGAAATTCCGACGGCGCAATTAACTCCCCGAAAGTCAGAGCCTCCTGGGAGAATGACGAGGGTGCCTTTTGCAGTGTGTGGGTGTGTGTGCGTGTTCCGGTATATTTGTGTGTACATAAATATACTATATACCAATCTATCCGTTGGCATAATTCAGGCTCCCTCCCCCGCCCCGCTCTGGGCCTCTCTCGACATGAAGCACAATACCCTATACTCCATACCTATACAGAGCACCCTAGTTCTCCAGTACCACTGGAGGGTCCGTGAGGGTGCCTGTGCGTGTCGAAGGTGTGTATTCACGTGCATGAGCGGGATGCTCTTGGTACTTTCGTGAGCGAGGCAAGACGGAGAAGGAGGAGGGATGGGGTAGACGAGCAGAGTCGAAGCGTTATCGGAAAATAAGGGGGACTGCGGGTGCTCAGTGGTTGGGTGGGGACGACACGTAATAGGGCGTCATAAAGCAATTAGGGGAATAAAAGAGGCAACGAGGTATAATGAACCCTCCCGGTATTGCTAGAGGAAAAATCTTCTTTTCTCCTTACCTCTCGCACTTTCTTTCGCTTTTGTCTCCCTCTGTTAACCTATAATATAGATAAACAAAAATTCACATATGCGCAACACGCGATAGGCTGCTATATCGCTGTCATCTCGATCTTGATAATGGTGGGCATCTATTTGTTTCATAAGACATCGACCTAATAATTGATTTCGCATTCCATTGTTCAGTTCGCACCCAAAACCACGGAAATCAATCACGAATAATGAATAAATTATTGCGTTACATTAGTGCATACGATATGTATTTGTATATAAATTTGTGTGGGTACAGGGGTGGCTGCGGCTACTTGACAGAGATTTCACGCTTTTCGAGTCTTTTTCTCCGCACTTTCGAATTTTCTTGAATCCCGCTCCAATTGTGAGATAAGTGGAAGACAAAGTTGACTTATTTATTGCATCGATTTAAAGATGTTTCAGGTAAATGAGAGTGGATATACGTTTATGGGCGCGCGCATATATATATATATATATATATATACACGCGCATATATATGTACATCTAGTGGTAGCACATCTTAGGGTGGCACAAATTAGAGCTCTATTTCTTTTCTTTTTTCTCGCCATCCAATTATCTACTTTAAAGAGAAAAAAATTGTCGCGAAAGCTGCGAGCGGTCGAAGAATATTTAGAGGTCGCTTAAGCCTCCTAAAAGTTCTAATTTTCATTAAAGAATCGTGTTTTTTTTCGTTCACATCTCGTCCATGAATTTTACGCTTTATAATTTTTAAATCAATCTCGCGAAAGCTCTAGCGGGCCAAGAAATATTTAGTGGTCGCTTAAGAGCTTTAAAATTACCAATTGTGGCGATTTTTTTCTCTTCTCACTCATAAATTTAACACGCTGGAAAATTTTCAAAACAATCAATCCTTTTCGTCTTTTGAAACGAATTTTTTAAACTTACCTCACACCTCAACGTCTAATAGTAATGTTTTTTTTTTCGTTTTATTCTTCGGATACGATATCCAGCAATCCCCTGTCGGTTATTTATTTTCTAAAATATAAAATCCATACCTGGGAGTTTAGTAAAGTAAGAAACAGGTAAAAAAATTCGACCCCGCAACTTCGATGTTCACAGATACCGTAGTACGCAATTAATCAACAGCTGAGTACAATTTGTAGGTTCGTCACGTTTTCGGCCTTATTATTTGGCGCAAACACTACAGAAAATGAATATATAACGATTATTCGGCAAACCGGCGACCACGAAAAAATGAGATAATAGAATCGTTTTTCTAAATGTTTTTTTCTTCTTTTTCTTCATTGTCCCGTGGACGAGACGCTGGAAAGTTTCTTGCGATGAGACACAATACGAGGGTGCAGCAAGAAGCTGCGCAGGTTTATTTCCGACAGAATTATGCGAATGCTCCCCTAGCAGACGGTTGGCCAAAATTCATCCGCGCTCCTTCGCTCCCCACTGCGCTTAAATTAATTAAGGGAGTTGCGTTTTTTATTCAAGCCTTGCGCGCGTACGTATGCACATATTGTATGTGTGGCGTTATAATAGAGGGAAAGAGAGAGGAGAGAGAGCGCGCGAGAGAGAGAGAGAGAGAGAGAGAGAGAGAGAGAGAGAGAGAGAGAGAGAAGAGACATGGCAGGCCATTTCTTCTGCACTCTTTCAGCTCTCTCCTTTCCTTCCCCCTGCTTCTCTTCGCGTTTTTTTATTACGCTCCATAGAAACGGAATTGTTGAGTGCCGGTGGGCCATCGTCGAGGAAGAGATGAAGGAGCAAAAGTGCAGCATGAGTGCATTCTCGTTCGCGAAAAGCAGCATCTACTTTTTTGGGCGTGGAGAGAGAGAGAGAGAGAGAGATATGCTGGGTATCTTCCTGGAGATAGGAGAGGGTGCGGAGAGCATCGGAAGAAGCAAATAAGGACCGCACACGCCAGAGCATGTATACACTGCTGCTCAAAAGTTTGGATACACCAGTCGATATTTCTTGCCGCACTAAAAGTTTCATAGCTTCATAAAAAATAAAGATAACCAAATTTACCGAACGGCATTTCGGAGGGAACAAGATCAGCTTCGTTTTGCTTTTTTGAAATATCTTTTATGATTTTTTTTCAACCCGGTACGCACTTTTGTACGCGACTGTTTTTCGGCTTTTTGTCGCCTATCGAGACTTCCGCGGGTTGCTTATGAAACATTTTTTTGTCATGCTTATCCATGATAAACTTGATTGGGTTAACCAGAGCTCTATTTTCATTTTTTAAAAATGTTTTGTACCATTTTTTTTCGCAAAGTTATTTCATTTTTGGCTAAAAACGACGAATTTTGAAAAATGCTACGTAACTCAAGAACTATAGGGTTTAAGAGGAATTATCGAACATATCAGAAGTTGGGTAAGTTTATACTGGATCGCGTGGAGTTTTTTCTAAATTTTTCTCCGAGTTTTTTTTCTTACTATTTGCGCTCGCAACTTTGATGAGTAGGGTGGCTTAACATGAAAAGTATGGTTTTTCTAACGAAATACGAGGAGGAAAAAGTTTTTTAATTTTCGATTTTGAATTCGCTTCAATTTTTGAAGAATTGTTTTATGAAATTTTTTTGACCGAACTCTCGGAGAATCGTCGGAACAATCGATTGGCGTATCTCGAAAACTATTGAGTTAGAGACAAACAGTGAGGAGAGGACAATATTGCAGTGTTTCGTTTTGAATAAGTTGACATTTTTTCTATTTTTTTTTACAATGCTTCGAAAGCACCTAGATGACCTGAACAAGAAAAATTGTAAATTTTTTTGGTTTTCAAATCCGCTAAGCTGTCAATGTATTCAAAACAAAACACTGCAACATTTTCGCCTTTTGATATTTTGTCTCGAACTGTGTCTCTAACTAAAAAAATTATAGAAAAAAATTCTGGAAAAATTTAAGCTAATTTAAAATCGAAAATCAAAAAAGTTTCGCCTCCTGATACTTTGTTATATGCGCCACACTTTTCGAGTTAAGCCATCCTACTCATCAGAGTTTCAAGTGAAAATAGTAAAAAACAAAAATCTCCGAGGAAAATTTAGAAAATTTTTCCAGCGATCCAGTATAAATGTACGCAACTTTTTACATCCTTGACATTTCCTCTTAAAACTTATAGTTCTTGAGTTACGCTGCATTTTCCAAAATTAATCTTTTTTAGCCAAAAATGAAATAATTTTGCAAAAAAAATCGTACGAAACTTTTTAGAAAGCGAAAATGGAATTCTGGGGTAACACCGTCCAAGCTTATCATGGATAACCATGACAAAAAGATTTTCATAAGCCCCGTTCATAAACCCCATTCTCGATGGTCGAAATAAAGCCGAAAAACAGTCACGTACAAAAGTGCGTACCGCGCCGAAAAAAAATCATAAAAAATATTTCTAAATGGCAAAACAAAGCTAAATTTGTTCCCTACAAAACGCCGTTCGGTAAATTTGGTTATCTTTCTTTTTCAACGAAGCTATGTAGCTTTAAGTGCGGAAAGAAATATCGACTGGTGTATCCAAACTTTTGAGCCGCAGTGTACGCGCAGCCAGCGGGATAACATAAAGGCGAGTACCTTTCTTTCACCCTGTGTACGAGACGCCCACTGGGTATGCGAGAGCACCCCATTGCGAATGACCGCTCTAAATATCTCACATACGCGTATACACGCGCATGTATTCGTAAGCATATATATATATATATTTGTGTGTGTGTGTGGGGGGAGGGGAGGTCATTTTAGAAACCCATGTATCGATATAATGATGAATATCAACACATCCGACCATATTGAGGACAGTCGTTGAAATAACCTGTACGTAAATATACCTATATTTACCTACAGGTGACTGTAATATTGCGGCTCACAATCGCATGTCTTCAAAATCACCTTTCTTCATAAATATGAATAAAAATCTATATGTATATATCTTCTCTGCATATAATAAAACTGTAGGGTCGGTACGTTTGTTCGTTTATAACTCGAGAACTACTGGATCGATTTCGATGAATATTTTACAGATACCCAGCTTGCAGTCCGAGACGGGATTTAGGCCAATGGTCATTGAGCTATGTTGTTAATTTACAACGACGATAAACAAGCGCAACAAAGATCATGTAAAAAAAACGAACGAGCACAAACGGACAAACGAACGAAAAAGTAAAAATCGACGAATAATCTACGGTGCTGCGTAATTTTTCGTTTTCGTTAATGGTATTTGCAGCTCGTAATAATGTTTAATAAGCATGGTATGTATAGAAATGAAAAAAAATAAACTTCAATTAACAAACTAAATTAAGTGAGAAAAATGTAAAAATAATGCGACTTGCCTTGTCTCAAAATCTGTAAAGCTCTATTTCTGCATATGATAAAACTGTAGAGGGTGCTTAGTATGTAATTTTTAGCGTCCGGAGAATTCGGATACAAATCGTTTATATTGACTTAAGGGGTAAGCGACTCGAGGATTTTCAAATTTTTAGAAAAGAAAAGGAACCGGATGATGTTAATCTGGAAGGCCAAATGTGTGTTGCTGACATTGCAGATTGAGGGTACATCGAAAATTTCTATTTCTAAATATGAGTTCAAACTTACAACGCGAGTTTTTCGAAAACATGTTGTTTTGACTGGCCGGAAATGGAACCCAGCTAAATTTCGTGCTCTCGAAATCGTATCTTCGGGAATAACGTATCTTCTCCGATGCATTCTCCATAGAACTTCCTACGGAATTTACGATTGTTTATGAACTTTTTTGAATAAACAATTACGCATGTGCTTTTTGCTCAGAAATAAGATTTTCCATTCAAATTTGCACTACCTTCGTTAAAAGAAATTTATTTTCTAATTTCCATAGGCAATTCCATAGATTTTGGTATATATTTTAATCATGTTTTGGGTTTCTTGTTCTAGGTTCAAAGCTGCAAGAGAAAGCTTTCCAGCCGCGGAACACTTTCCGAAAGCTTCTCGGCGGTCTTGGACTCTGACGATACCGTCTTAAATTGAAGAATTACAAACTAAATTGTTTCTACACTTAAAACTATGGATACTACGGATACGGAACTATGGATGTTTTCCAATTGAATGTATTGCTGCTTCCATTCTACTCGTTGGAAGTACATTTAAAATTAGCGTTTCTTTAAAGCTTCTTTACTCCTTAAATGGAAGTAGCAGCGAGGGAGGGGATGGGGGCAACATTTTGGTGGGTAAGAGTCCCACATAGTGAGCTAGGTAGAACCTTTTCTGTATCTTATGTAAGATAGTTTATCACCCTACCAAAAATAAACAAAAAATAGAATTGGGGAGGTAGTTTCGCCATTGAGAGAATTTCAACGCGGGCGAAACCAAAGGGACTGCTGGTATATAAATATATGAGGTATTCCACGTGAATCCAGTCGACTTTTTCCCTGACGCCCGCTAATTCGGTTAATTTTTTTAACCCGGGTCTCCTGACTCTAAAAGACAGCCTGAATTTTTTTTTACATTTTTCGAAACAATCCTTTTCAAAAAAAAAGTTTTTCCGAAAAAAAACGCCCCGATTGGAAAATTGGAAGAAAAATTCCCAAAAATGCGTGATTATATGTAAAAATTTTCAAGGTATCACCCGCAGTGGAAATATGATTTTTGCTGTGCTTTCTGAACGAATAACGTTAAAAAAATCCATTTTTCAATAACCAAATCACAATTATGGACCGTGAACAGTTAGCAGCCAAAAAGTTCTGGTATTAATTTTAATTGAAGACGACTTTAATTGAACGAGATTTCTGGGTCGCAAAACAAAAAATTAGAGCCATATATATAGTAGAAGTATTTATTCAATTGTTTTGTTTAATATTATGAAACAACACGTTTAATCTAATTTAAAGAACATATGTATTTTATATTTTTGTTTAATATATATATATATATTTAGTTAGAATGAACGTGTTGTTTCATAATATTAAACAAAATAATTGAATAAATACTTCTACTATATACATGGCTCTAGTTTTTTGTTTTGTGACTCAGAAATTTCGTTCAATTGAAGTCACCTTCAATTGAAATTAATACCAGAACTTTTTGACTGCTAACTGTTCAAGGTCCATGATTATGATTTGGTTATTGAAAAATGGTCGAAAAAATTCATTGTGGGTATAAAAATATTTAAGTATCCACCCAAAGTCGGCCGTTCTTGAATTTATCGGATTTTTTATACGTTAATCGCTCAGAAAGCACAGAAAAAATCATACTTCCACTGCGGGTGATAGCTTGAAAATTGTAACATATAATTACGCATTTTTGAGAATTTTTTAATCGGGACGTTTTCTTTTGGAAAACATTTTTTTTTGACTAAGGGTTGTTTCGAAAAATGTTTAAAAAAATCAGGGTGTCTTTTAGAGTCAATGGAATCAGAGAAAAATAAATCGGATTATCAGGTGCCAGGGAAAAAGTCCACCGGATTCACGTGGAATACCCTCATATGTATATATTTATATACACATATACATATACACTGTGTCCCGCGCCTGGACCGACACATTTTTTTTGAGGATTGGGGAGTCATTGGCTAATTTTTTCACCCTCAGACTCTATGTCCTAAGTGTCACGGTAATTAAGATATGATTTTTTTTCTTTTTTTTTCTTTATCCGAAATTTTGCCATTAAATCGTCACAACTTTTTTATTTGTGGTAGTAATATCACGAAATAACTTTCGTTGTATTCTGCTATGTACGTTTATTATAAATAAATCATTATTTGATACAATTGGTTTCAAAAAAGTAACTCTTGAGCTTCCACTCTTAAAAATGTGTAAATATATGGAAAATTCCAACTCCTCAATCGATTATAAATAAAACGTATTCTCTTAATTTTTACCTCATAATGAATGATTTCTATGACATGTAGCATACCGTTGGAAAGGGTGTATAAACTAGAGAGCTTTTTAAAACAAAGCTAAGTTGAAAATAGCTTTTAGTTTTTTTTATAATGAACTCAAAAGTTGATATTTTTCATACATTTCCGCATTTTTAAGACTTTGGAAGCTTGAGAGTAATTTTCTTGGACCCAATTGTATAAAATAATGATTTATTTGTAATAAGCATACAATGCAGAATAGAACAAAAGTTCGTTCGTGCTATTACGACCACAAACAAAAAAGTTATGACGATTTATGGTGAAGGCGAAATTTCGGGTAAGTAAAAAACAAACGATCATACCTTAATTACCGTGACCCTTAGGACAGAGGGTCTAAGGGTGAAGAATGTAGGCAATGACCCACCTAAAACTCCAAAAAATTGCGTCGGTCCATGTGCCAAACACCCTGTATATATTCTTTCCTTTAGAAGTATACTTATACGAAATTGCAGCTTGTAATGCAATATATAAAGGATAGATGTAGTGGAGCTCGTGCAGCGCAGCACAACCCTTCACAGTTCTTACGACCGGAAACAAACCCTTTCTTTGATACACAAACGCCTATGCTTTTCTTCTCTCTCTCCTTTTTCGACTGCAGTATGTCGTGCCCACCTCGCCGCTGTACTCTGATCTCGCACGACCTGTTTTTTCCCCTCTACTAGTTCTCATTCTATTTCCGCGACTTGACTCGCAGCGCCAACATCAAGGACTAATTACACGGCTTATTATTCTTGTGGCGTAAGGAAATTGTTTGTCTCGACGAAAATCTCATGCTACGGGTGCGCTATGAATATAGAGTATACTAGATCTGTTTCAGTTTCGAAATAAAAATCGTAACGAGATGGAGTACAATTCTGCGTGGGCGTGAATTTTTTCTTTAGTCCTTGCAGACCTTTGTGAGTACCTGAGCGGTCACCATGGGCAATTTTTGCAACGATCTCAGTGGTGATTCGACATCCTCTCGTATTTGAGGAGCTGGCGAACAGAACTGGACTTGTCCATGAACTACTTTTTCACGGGAGACGTCAACAACCAAAATAGCCAAATAGAGATAAGTTAACATTTTTGAGCTTTAATACACTCGTTAAAAAAATTACGGGAACAGTAATATTTCGAAAAATTTTCATTGATTATTGAATACTTGTAACTTCGTGAAAAATGGTCGCATCGTAAAACAAAAAATGGGGTTTTACAGGGAGAAATCTCGAGTTTACGAATCTCACGGGTAAAATTTGTTTTAAGCAACACGCTCGGTGTGAAACTAAGAAATAGCGCGATGCAAACATTTTCGATTTTTTTTTTCAAAATCGTCCACGGGCTCAAACATTTTTTTGAGCTTGATTAATACGGGGGTCATTTAGCCTGAGTCTTCAGCTTCAAAACGGTATTTTTTGGACCTCTCTCCGACCATTTGTTGCTGAGATATCGGCGTTTAAAGAAAACGGGAGCTTTTTTCGTAGATCATCAATATCTCATGAACAAATGATCGTACAGCGAGCTAAAGGTAGGTTTCGTAAACTGGAATAAATTCTCTAAAAGCACCTTTTGGTACTTTACAGAACTTTTTTTCAACCTTCATATCGATTTGATAAAGTACGAAAAAAATGACTTTTTTCCCGTTTTCGGAAATCCACGTCAACTGTGCAAATATTGCGGAAATTACTCATATCCTTAGGTTTTTTCGAGTTCAATACATGCCCAAAAATCCCCCACGATTTAAAATTGATCGGCTGAACCGTTATTTTTTACCGAAGCGTCAAAGTTTTATAAAAAATTAAAGGAACACTTTTATTGTTCCTTAAGGATGTTGAGTCCCAAATCGCAAATGATGATAAAATTCTGAAAATTTGGTATGTTTTTGTATGAAGTATTTCAGAGGTCGTGTAAAAATTTCACGACAATTAGGAAGCTCGTTATTGAACAATTAACATTCGCAAATTAAATGTTGTTTTATGGAAACTGATGTAACTTTGCAATAAGTTTTTTTTTTCACCTCTCAATTTTATAATATCTACAATATACTGAAAGCAACGGAAACAAAACAAAGTTTGTTGATAGATTTTTTTTTATTTCTTTTATAAATTGTTCTTAACAAAATGTTAATTTTTTAATAACGAGCTTCCTAATCGTCGTGAAATTTTAACACGACCTCTTAAATACTTCATACAAAAACATACGAAATTTTCAGAATTTTCTTATCATTTTTTATTTCAACCCTTAAGGAGGTTGAAGTAATGATGATAGAATTTTGAAAATTTGGTATGTTTTTACATGAAGTATTCAGGAGGTCGTGTAAAAATTTCATGACGATTAAGAAGCTATTTATTGAACAATTAACATTAACATGTTTCATAGGGACTCAACATCCTTAAATGTCAATTAATGATGATTAAAATGAAAAAAAAAATCCGTTATTTTTTCTCACAGTTTCACAATAACTTCTCGTTAAATCTTGGAAAAAGAAAAAAGTGCATCATTTTGAAAAAAAAAAAGTTATTTCGGTAGACAACTTCGCTTTTGAATGAAAATCTTATGGGCATATCCGGTTATGAAATAAAACCGATTGTTTGAATTGAATATAAATATGTTTTTTTAAGTTATCAATTTAATAATCCTACACAAACTCTTCCATGTCAGGCTCATAACAATCGCATTCAATGTCACCATCGTCATCCGTGGGCTCATCCGTTACTAATTTTTCATCCAGCCAGCCATGGACAAGTTGAAACGGCAGTTTTTAACAAATTTTAAGGAGTTCAGAGCTGGATTTGTTGCCAAATATTTTGGGAGCTAATAATGGTGTGTTTGCTAAAATCGAAAAAAAAATGACGTTACGTTGAAAGTCCGGTTTGTTCACCGGCTCTTCATTTATGCACCGAGCGAATTTTTATATTCAATCGAAGTATCGATGCATCGATCGGATTAAATATGTGACGAAGAGAGAATGGCGCCCTGTGTCGAGAGCAAAGAGCACACGGACGAGCCGGGCTTGCGAATGTACAGGGAAAATCTATGCGTCAATGAGGAAGAGCGGAGGATGTAGATGTATTTATACAGGGCCATGAATCACGTCGAATGTAAAATCTGCGCGCTGTGATCGGAGATAAGATTAACGGGTTGCACCGCTATCTCTTTATTCTACGTCCAATAATACCATATGTATTATCGAATATTCGTGAGAGATGGGATTTTTGGTATTAGGAGTCTCATCGAAGGGGATATATAAAATTTCAACGAAATTTGCGCAGCAAGTGGTTTCGTTTTTTGTGCTTATTCGGTCCATTCGTACGCCCATAACCGACTTGTGAATCGATCAAACTCTAAAGGACTCGTCCCATGTGAGAGATATTCTTTTACGCTTTTTGGGGATTTTTTTTTTATGAACCATTGAAACATGCTATCTTTGCATTTTCACCACAGATTAATTAACATTTTTACAGTCCCTCGGAATTTTATCAAATGAAAATAACGTGTTGAATCTACTTTACACCGGTCGGCAGACACTCGTGTGTAAAAAAAGTTGGTTGACGGATGCCATGATTCCGCAGGTTTTGCTCATTTGGAACCGAAAAATCAAACGGCATTTCAATTTGTAGATCTGAGGCTATCGCCGGGAGTAAAGTAAAAATATCGAGAATTGAATTTTTAGCACGGTTTTGAAAGCTGAGTTCCAAGTTTTGTCTTTTTTTCTCGACTTTTTGAGCTTAAAAAAAAACTATGGCAGATATCGGAAATATTTGAGTCCGGGTGAGAGCTATAGATGTGCTGACTATACCATAAAATTTTTAGCGAAAACTGTTCAACAGTTTTTGAAATATCATGGATGTCAATTTGAAAAATACAGTTTTGAGAAACACGCATTTAAAAGTTGAAATACGATTTACACTAAGAGTATACTCACCATTAGTCTGATTTGCCGAGTTCATATAACACTGAGATTTTGTTAAATTTGTTAAAAAAAAAATTCGATTTTTTTGGACCTGTCACATGGGATGACCGCCTTAATGGTTCGCAGAAGCTTGGGGCGCAAAAGCGGGTCGATTTTCAATATCTTTTTCTGATAACAGTGTAGGAAGAGGGCGGGATTACACACAATTGATACATAGTCTGGCGTAGTTTGAATTTTTTATTGAAAAATACTGATAAACAATCAAAAAGGGTGACCAGTCAAATTAAGTACAAAGAAATGTAATTTTACTATAATAGTAAAACTTTCACATCATCGGATGTTTTTTGCCAATTTTGAAAGTTACGAAAATTACGAGCTGTAAAAAAAGTTCGTTGTTCGCGAAAAAAACAACTTTAATAATTTATTATTGAGAAATGGATAGATGTATCAAAAAATCATCCGACCATCCGATAGACAATGTCATAAACTAGGCTCTGTCCGAATTGAAGTGAATCGAACAAATATATTTTGAGATATGACTTGAACCGTTTTATAAATCATAGTTTCGAGAGAAACGCAAACGAAAAATCGTCACCATAGCACCTTCACAAAAATCGTCATATCTCGATCAAATCTTTTGGTATTTTTACAAAATGTTTGTTGCAAATAAAAGTTACTTCCTTAGGCTATAAAAATCCGCAACGGAAAAACGGATTTATGAACCTTTAAGCCTATGCAGACGGCTTAATATGATGGAAGAATATGAAGTTACTATTAAGGCGAATATTATTATTATTATTAAAGGGGAAATCAAGTTACCATTAGGGCAAATATTAATATCATTCCTATTATAAAAGTAGAATGTTAAGTTGTTATTCGTATTATATGTTATTTACAACAGTGTGTGTCATTCAAACATTTGGAATGGTCATTATATAACATCATTTGCGTAATTGAAATATACACGGCTGGTTGGACAATGCTATCCGTGTCTTTGATCAAACATACGTTTAATAAATATAACCATACAGCTTACTAATTGAATATTCAATACGTTTATTAAATAGTACCATACATGTTATTATTTAGATAAAAACAACTACACAAACTCTCCATAACTGTATGTATTATTCACTTTACAATTAACTTATTTTCAACCAATTCATCCACTCTCGGAAAGCAGTACGATACATTTTAATATAACTTCGAAAATACGAGAACCTGCGAGGTAAAACATTTTTTCAACAAATGTTTTTTCAATCATCCCCTCTATAAACCCCGAGTCCAGTGCCGTTTTCACACCACTTAAGTGCTCAACGTGCCCAGCGAGATGACGAATTCTTGAGTAGTCGCGATAGCTCAAAAAGATCGTAACGTTGAAACAAAAAGCCCAAAATAGGAATCAAATCTTGTTATTCCCGGGCCATTAAGGCAACTAGCTTTATTATCACTCGAGGTGGGTGCTTTCTTATTTCACGTTGAGTATTTTGGATACAATCCAGAAAGATTGGGCTAAAAGGGAACCTGAAGAAAAAACGAAGGAAATGGAACGAGAAATGTTTTTATAGCGTTTGTGGTTGTAATAGGTAGTATTCGGTAAATATTCGGATAGCGCGCTTATGTATGTATAAATTCTTGACGTGCATATATATATATATATATATATTGGGTGTATACTGCACACGTATGCATTGAAGTATGCATATTGATATACGGTCGGGGACTGTGAGTTATTCCGTTAAAAGTTTCCTGCTGATAACCGAATCTCGATACAGGCTATAAATCTTGCTCTCGTGAAACGATACACGTACACTCGGGCTGCATAAAGAATACATACGGATATATATATATATATATATATATATATATATATATATATATATATATAAATGGCAAAATAATACTTTGAACGTGTTATATTGATGTAATGTTGGCCACCAGTACATCCAACTGTTCCGATCACGACCCTCAATTTTTTAACGAGATACACCTAGCTCGTGGCCCGAAAAAAAGGAATTTTCGTGAATTTTTCCTGGCACCACGCGGACAGTTTTAAAAAATTCTTTTTTGACATTAAAAAGTATAGTTTTAAGTATCTTTAACAATTTTGGGGTTGGGAAATATTTTGTAAATGTGGGAGATACAATGGTTTGTGCAGATCGCTGTTTAAAAAACGTCCGTCCCACCGGCCACCGCCGGCCGGAAACAAATCATCCGAAATGGAGAAATCAAAAGCATTTGGTGTTTGCATGAAAATATCTAGTGCGTTGAAGAGGGATTTAATGAAATATTGATTTTTGAAAAAATGACCGCAGTCCTAAGTAAAAGTATCGATTTCCGGTGAAAAAGAACGTTCTATTTTCGTAGATAAAAAAATAACTGTGTATAGAAAAGGACATTTATTCGTTCAAGCACTGTTTTTTAATATGTAGAAGAAAGTTGTAAAATTTGAAATTGCTCGGTGCAGTGATTTTTGGAATAGCGTGGTCGCCGATCTTGAAAACGTAATTTTGAGAAAAACGCTTTTAAAGTTTGGCAGTTCGCGGGCTGCCCGTTCGCGTCCCTCTATTTTCGACGGATCGACTTGAAATTTTCAAGACAATATTTTTTAAGTCATCTTTTTAAAAATCCGTCGAAAACCGAACACCTATATTTTCATAAATTTCCACTAGATCTAGGCGCTCCCACAAACTTCGACTAGTTGTAACCCCTTGGGCGACTCGTTGATTTTCAGGACAAAGAGTGCGATATGACCTCAGCAGACGTTGGTTTTCAAGCGATTCGAATCAACGTAGGATTATTCCAAAAAAAGTCTAAGGACTCGAAATTTTGTGCGGAAAAACAGGATTTTTCCAAAAAAAGGTTTGATCGATTTGAAATTTTCAGATAACGTTTTTTGAATATTATATTTTGAGAATCCATCGAAAGCCAAAAATCGATATTTTCACAAATTTTACCAAGGTGAGAGCGAACCGTTGATGTTCAAAACCAAGGATGCAAAATAACTTCTGTAGTAGTATTGATTTTTAAGGGGAAAGAAAAAGATTGCTAATTTTTGTGAATTTTTTTTCAAACGAAAAGATTTCTTCACCATTTTTGAGACTTAGGGTACGTTTTATTACTGCCTTTGGCTGTTTCATGGTACTTTAAAAAAATGAATCTTCAAAAAAGGAGGAGGTATAGCTCGGTCTTCTAAACGGGTTTCGGCGGATATTCTTGGACAGCGTGACACGTAGCGCGTTGGTGGGATTATTCTAAAAAAAACTAATGCAATATTTTCTTTCATTAACACTTATACGCAGAATATGAACCAAGAAAAAGTGAGAAATGTTGAAAATCGATGAAATGGTAAGCTTTGAAGCAAAAAGATTAAATTTTTCGAAAATTTTTTTGTAAAAGGCTATAAAAAAAAAGTTTCAAAACTTTTTCAAGAATATTCTGGTCATGTTTTAGGCAATAAAATTAGAAAGATTCATACCAAATTTTATTATAATCGGTCGATTAGTTTCTTAGCTATAGGTCACGTTAATTTTGAAAATGCAGTTTCGACGACCGTGCCATACCTGCGCCATTTTTAAAGATTAATACAAAAAAATACCATGTAGCGTCCAAAAATAGTGGTAGAACATACTAAGTCCCAAACTTTAGACCCCAAGTCTAAAAAATGGCTAAGACATCTTTCCTTAAAACAATATCATGAAAATCCGCAAATTTGTTTCCCTTAAGGGGCCTTAAGGGTCCTTGAGTAATTCTCGAAACAAGGTTCGTCTAATATCGATAATGGAGTTAACGGCTCCCTATGGGGATCCCTATGGAGATGGTGTTCGACGTTCGATGTCTTCAAAATCGGCTTTATGCGGAAAATTATACACATAGAGGATGTAAATAGTATATAATTCCTACACGTATACACACATAAGTGTCAACGCGCATATCGACTCTGGTATGTTGTGAAAAGTGAACGTCTTGCTCCACTAGGCATCCGCTGCATCTCCAATTTGCCTCCCGTTCACCTCTCTCTCTCTCTCTCTCTCTCTCTCTCTCTCTCTCTCTCTCTCTCTCTCTCTCTCTCTCGCTCTCTCTCTCTCTTTGTCTCTCTGTCTCTCTTTTGATCTTGTCCATGAGTCCTTCGGTATTCGGTAGAGGCCGAAGCCGTTGAGGAATGTCCGGTTCCTGGCGGAAATGGTCGAGACAGTGCGCTGACGAATTATCTTCCCGACCACTTACCCTCGTCTTGCCATTGCGTTCCCGCGATACAGCTATACCTCCGCTAAACGTGCACGTATACACCCATATAGGCAGTATGTAATCCTAGAAGCCCGAGGGAAAACCAGTCTCTCGTATACGCCGCACGGAAGATGTAACATCGGAGTCGTAAAACTTGCTATGCGAGTCACTAAAAACCTTACGTGTCTCTAAAATATTTGTGTGGATTTTATAGCGTGAGAACACCAGGGGGGGAGGGAGGTAGACCATTGCAAAGCAAGGAAAAAAATAACTAAAATGAGGAAAACGCGCCTGCTTGCTGGACTTTTCGTGTCCACTCAGATATACACATACACGCTATGTGAACTTTCATATATATATATACACATTAATTCGACGTTGATATAAGTCCGCACAGGCGATTCTAGCAAAAACTAGTTACGTGGAACGAGAACGAAAAAGGAAGAGTTTCGCTGATACATCTTTTGGCGATTGCTTGCATGTATTGTTATTGCATATATATATATATATATATATATATACACATATATGTAAACGTGTATAAGTATGTTGGGTGTATAATTCTCCTCTTCGACCTCGGCAAGGTCGAGACATGACGTTACGTACGAAGGGACGAACGGTCACGTTTTCTCGTGGTTGCTTTCTCTCCCTCTCTCGTTTCAGCCGCACAACAACGCGTGGCCGGGCGATATCGCGTTATGTGCTTGGAATTAAAAAATTCCGCGGTGTCGTTCCTTATATACGTATATAGTATATTGTATGTATGTATGTATGTACATATATGTATATATATGTATGACATGTACCTCATGATATGGTTTTGGCGTCGGGCAGTCTACGCGGTGTTAAGCTCTCCTTTTACTTGGCAAGGGCTAACATTGCGCAGGCTGTCATCGCAGGGGAGTGGTGCAGCGGATTGTAGCGAGGAGTTGGTTGGTTGGGAGGGGGGGGGGGGCGATGTGGAAAAGCAGCGAAGGGATTGGGTTGGGGCGAGGGGCACTGGCAAGAGTTCGTCGGGTAAATATGCGATAACTCGACGTCCGCTTATAAATCCAGCAAGGCTCACGGTGACAGGTCACGCAGCGTGTGGATCATTGTACGTGTATGTGCATGTATATAGACACACAGACACAGCACATACTTGGCTTCTCCGTACGGTAAGCCTTTTGCTTCACGTAGTTGTGCCAAGCTCCCAAGACTCGAAGGGCCCTAACCCCAACACACTCCTGTTTTGGGTTACACGGATGGTGGGGCCCTTTGTGCACGAATGGTCGATATAAGCAAGACAGATCGCGCGGAACTTTCCTAAATACCTTATTTTCCCTTATCCTATGCCACATCGTCGTAGCTCGCTTCTGCGACGTACTCACACCACGATTCAACCTGATTAGCTACGAAGATTAAGGCTACGATGGACAATGGGCCTCTGCGCAAAGAAATCATTGCATCCGTCCATAATATGCGCTTGTGTGTGGACAACGTGCTTGCGTTGAACGCCATCAACGCCTAAATCTGTTTGGCCATGGTCGCAATGTCGTACAATAAGGCGCCACTAGAGCTGGCACAACCGCGCCCTCTAGCGGCGCCGTATTGTACGACGACTACATCAGAGTCGTTACCCCCGTCTGGATAGAACTTTGCGCTCCGCTTGGAGACAGCATCAAAACGTGCAGGAACGCAAGAGATCGTAGCCCAGTTGAAGATGAGACCACGTTCGAGGACGGAGATGGCACTGCTCCAACGATTACTTCGTTGCTGGGATCGAGCGGCACTGGTAACAGGTTGCGGGTACGGAAAGGGTTGCCGTGCCGCGTAATGCCGAAGTTTCCGAGCGCATGTGGACTCAAAGACCTGGAACGAATGGAAAGCAGATTGGAGTCGTGGTGCCTGGCTAGGCTAGAGGTCATTTGGGTTTGGGTTCCTCCCTAGAAGAGATGGTCTTCGGTTGATGTCCGTGGGAAATAATTAATGTGTCTATGAGAGATCAGCGGCAATTGGAGTGTACTTTATTATCAGAGGTTGCTCCGTTCAGGACTTCTAGATATTGGCACGCTTGTTGGCTATCTCTTCGATATGAAGTTCCCCTGAATTGCTTTATTTGTCGGGTTGAACTGTCTCTCGAGGCAAATATTACTATACGAAGTGCATCAATGGTTCTTCATTGTGGCCTGATGAGTAGAGAGATTTTTCACATTTGGATAATTGATTCCTCTTTGGATGATATTTTCATTTATAAATAGCGAGCGTCGATAGTCGCTAATGAGTGAGTTCACATATTTGCGGCATAAATATTTTCGACGAAAATGAAGCTGGAATCCCGTTGAGGAGGTTACGGTAGTGCAGAACGCTGGTATCAGCAACAGGAAGCCTGGCTTTCCAAGCGAACAAGTTATGCGATCAAGAGATTCGTCACATCTAAGGTATTGTTCCTTGCCACTTGTGCTTTCCTCGAACAACTTGACTGCACATCATTTTCCAATTTTTAGGTGCTGCTTCGTAAACCGTTATCTCGACATGAACGGGCCTTTTTCCTGTCAGGGTCACCCATTACGTGTCTTCGCGTTTTTTGGCAACTTGACAGCATATCATTTACGAATTTTCAGGTGCTTCTTCGGAAAGCGTTATCTCGACATGGGTGGGCCTTCTTCGTGTCAGGATCGCTCGTCATGTTTTAGTATGGGAAGTCGAATAGAACACGTCTAGCTGTCATGTCTCAATGAGATGATTGACCATCGGCATCGTGTGAAAACCAAAGTGTCTTGGTAACCATTATCAAGAGTCCTTGATGCTTTGACATAACTGTCTAACATTGACAAAAGCACAACATTAAAATCGGAATACGTCAAGTGTATTTGAAAACTCCATCCATGATTCATGAAGACAGGTGTCACAAGCAAATGGAAAGCTGTTCGGGCGGGTGTGTCGATGGAAATGCTTATCATTTTGATCTCAGCAGTTCGATGTAAGAACGGAAAGAGACGGCTATCGGTAAAACGAGCAACCGTTAGTGGGTCGGCAATTATAAACCTTTTCTATACCAACTGCGCTGCCCTGAGTATGTGAACTCCAGGATATACACGTGCTGATGTACAGTGCCACCTTCATGGAAATTTTAATACATTTTTCTCTCTATCGTGGAAACCGAGTTCCGTTCGCATATCGTACGCGCACGCACCTGTAAAGACGTGTATACATAAATGAAATGCCCAGGCACGAGAAACAACCACGCGATCCATTAATATATATATGTGTGCCCGAAGTATTCCAGATGGCCGTCGCCGAGTTCGTGTCATTCCCAGTTTCGAATGAATTTCCGTGAAATAAGCGTCACACGAAAGAACGCTTTTTTCAAATCCCCCTGTTATTCGGCGTGTAACAATAACCGTTATTATTTATAATGTCTCTTGGTAGGTGCTCGCAGACTTCGACGCTCTGGTCGCTCTCGCCTTCACTCCACACTTGTCACTTCACTACTTCCAGTTCTTAGAGACCCAGATGCACTGCCGCAAAGCTTTGCACGAGGGCACAGGGAAACTGGGGAAAACCTGTGCAGCCTTCAGGCTGCTGAAACTTCAATGACTTCCAATTGTACTAGCATCAGGAAACTCAGTGAACCAGCCTTCTTATGGGTAGCTCGCGCACACGCCAGTGCACATGCGTTCACCCATCCAAGTATCGGCCCAGGTCAACGACCATTGCACACACTGACAGCGAGCCTCCTACTTTGTATTCTTGCATATGTCAGCCCTACTTTTCACATACAGCATCCTCGTTCTTATTTTCCGAATAAATATTTAAGCGTGCACGAAGGTAACCCGATATCCTCAGATGTGATTCATCGACATGGGTCACGTGTGACAGGAGACGAAAGGCCGATATCGTTGACACACACTTTTCGTAAAATACATTTCGTTTGTTTATGTACAAAAAGAAAAGGAAAAAAAAACACATAACGGGCGTTGCCTGCCGGCTGTCAGCGAGAAAAACCGGATGAGCTTTGAACTTCCTCTGTGGCACGAACTCGGCTCGTGTTTCCCCGGACAGGATGAGGCCTCGTGGCATCTACGTGCGGGCTACGTTGACACAAACGTGACGACGAATGGGGTCAGGTCAGCGACGGTTGCGTCGAGTGGTGGTTGCGATAAATGATGCGTCATCTGTCTATCAACTTGCGATTTTTGCATTCCCATCAGGCCGTCCTGCCCGTGGCTGGACGAATGTCCATGTTGCAAGATGTTGAGACTCGAGACCGGTTCTTCGTATATGTGATTTTTTTGGAATTTCGCATTTTGGAAGGAACAAGCCCTTATCGTCATCGTCAGCAACTTTCCTGTGCACCTATCACTTGCGATCTCCAATGCACCGATCGGGCAGATTTGGGAGGATTAAGGGGAGAGATACGTTTACAACTTTCAAAAAATCGATTGTTTTACGTTCACCATTAGTTTAATGTTTAAAAAATATCGTCCCAAAACTTTGAACCAAAATTCGAAGCCGTTTGGATGTTTTAGCCACCAACGTGATACAACTTCCTGACGCTTGAGGGCACTGCATGCGGCCCTTGAAACTGAAAACGTCGAAATTGCATCCTATCTTGCGGCTGGACTATTCGACGTAGGATTATACATCGATTCTGAAAACCATGCTCGCATTGGATATCATAATTGGAACTTAGGGCAAAATTACGTCAACAGCTCCTTATGGACCAAGGAGGCTCGAGAAGCACGGAAAAATCGGATGGCCGAAGAAAATTAATTTTTCAAAGAAGGCGAAGGCTTAGTATATGGCTCTGGAATCGTTGATTAGCCCGTGAGTTTTGTTATTATTGACTTTTTCCGTGACAAAACTTAACTGCGTTTTACTGAAAGCTATTTTGATTCAAATTGGCATCCTCACGTAAAAACTATTCAAAAAATCTTAAATAAATTTGGCACATGACTGAACAACATCTCTACGTTGTCTGTAAGCCGAATTGTTTTAAAAAGTCGGCCAAAACAAAGTATTTTTCCATATCAATGTACAAGTGTAACAATGTACATGTCCTCATAATCATGAAAATATAAATATAACCTCATAATCATATATATATATATATATATATATATATATATATATATATATATATATATAAACTCACCTCCTAATCATAGGATAAACTAACTAATGCGTTTGATTTATTAAAATTAAATAACCCGGTGCAGAAGGGCATTGCTCGCCGCAAAAGACGTTTTCTTCAGATGAAACTTTTTCAAATACCTAATTGTTGTAGAAATTTATCATCATGATTTTCTATTAAAAAAGCCCAAATATTAGTTGTTTTCTCCTGTTACAACTAGGCACAATCCGTTGAAAAAAGAAAGACTGATTACTCCTATCATCGATGATCGTCGGCAATACTCCTGCGAATCCTAATAATAGGGACGTGCTTTCGACGAGCAAGAGATCTGTGACGACGTGGCTTTTAAATGTTTCTAGATTTTGAGTTCTAGAATTTTTCCGTCTCAGAATCTGTCTAAAATTTTAGAATCATCATATTTTCATTTTCATAGTTTTCTGAACATTTCCATTTTCGTAGATTCTCGAATTTTCGAACGTTTTGATTTTCGAGTGGCGTAAAACTTAACCCGAATTCGACGTGATTCATCAAGAATCTTCGGATTCTGTTTGGTAATTTGCGAATCCTTTAGGATTCAAATTGTATTCGTAGATCCTAATGGGGAATCCCGATGAGAATCCAATGTGAGAACGTGACGTTTTAGTTCAGAGATGCAATGTGACGATCCTTTTCATCCCCAGGACGTAACGACTAGTCTGGGATTCCAATTGGATCTCTACGATTATTTCTTCACGGGAAATAACGCGAATGAGAAAGAGTCAATTAAATTATGAATTAATTTTCTCTCTACTTTTCCTACGGTTTTGCGGTTGGCGGAAAAATGCGAGGCACGCGCGCGGGAATCGCGATGCCGCCCGCTGGAAATTATTCTACACGCCCTCGTGTTTTAGCGACCCCGTCGTCTCCAACAGCTTTGCGCATGCAGATGTGTATTATTCACACATAGATCAACACTGTACACGTAATGTTTCATATAACGTATATGTGAGGTTTGAAGACTGCGGAGGGACTCTCTCTCTCTGTCTCTCTCTCTCTCTCTTTCGTTTCCGCCAACGTAGCAAAATAGTTGAGAAAAGATAAGAACGAGGACGGAGGTGGCTCCCTCGGCATAGCGAGATAACGGGTAAACGCTTTTGAAAATTACTAGAAACCGCGGGAACGGGATGACCGAGATGAGCAAGGGATGGTGAGCTGTGTGGGAGGGGGGGGGGGGGGAGTGGTGGTAGGTTCGCAAGGTTGAACACAAGAGAGGGATGGCGAAGGTTTTGCAAGCTCGTAAATCTTAAAAGTTTCTCGACCTTCCATGCATAAGTGATACCCCATACACCTCGCGTCTTGGCATATCCTTCCAATTTCTCTTTCTCTCTCCGGCCGTCTCTATGCCCGTCTTATTACTCTGAAACTTTCGGCTCAGCAAGAAATACTTGTATAATACGTGGCGAGAACTTGCGCGCGAGAGGGAGGTGCGAAAAAGCGAGGCAAGAGGAAAGAGAGAGAGAGAGAGAGAGAAAGGGAGGGAGAGAGAGAGAGAGAGAGAGAAATAAGTTTTTCGTCGGTTTTTCTTTACTTCTCAACCCCACTTTTCTTTCATTCTTTATCGCGGATAAATGTGTTTATGGGTTTACTGCTTGCGAGTAGCGGCGAAAGATCCCTTAGTACTGGCTAAAGTGTCTACCACCGCATTACTCTGATTTACCAACATTTCACCCGCGCTTGTTTGAGTTTGTTTTGCTTTGTTTCAATTTCGAGCTCAACGTCGCGTGTTTTATTTAATCGAATGTTCAATTTTCAATTTTCCTTTGGGACTCAGTAAGTTGCATAGTGATTTTAAATTGAATTTTAAATTAATATGTGTATATTAATAAAAATATGTGTATATTAATAATATGTCACCTTTTAAATTAGGGGTTAGGTTAAGTTAGGCTTCTGTGAAAATGACGAACATCCGTTCGTCGCTTGAGGCAACTCAAATTGAAGAGGAAGGTCCGATATATGGTGGTGGAATCAAAGGTTGAAGGAAAACCTATGATTACAGCGACAGAACTGCTAGTAAAACTTTAAGGGGTTACGACCACGCGATTTTGAAAAAATCGATTTTTCTTATTGCATTTTTTCGAAGTATAAGTATCTGAGAATATGTCCTGAAAATTTCAAGTCGATCCGAACAAAATTGACTGAGATATGAGCGTTGAAAGAGAAGAATCCGTTGTGTAAACGACCGGCTAGTCTGCCTTTAAACGCGTTTTTCTCAAAATGGCATTTCTGAAGTCGGTGACCAAGATTACTCGAACACTAATGAACCGATCTTCTTGAAATTTCGCAGGCTTATTTAATACATAAAAATGTAGTCTTTAATCGTACGATTTTTTTTTTCGAAAAAAATGGCCGTTTTATAGCCAAAAAACGGCCGTTGTTTTCGTTAAAAGCGAACCATTAACTTTGACTGTCCGCCATTTTGTGAAAAATGAATCTTTTTTAAAATCCTTCGATTAAAAACTAGTTCATACCTATATTTGACCAAATCCATCCGCATTTTTTTTTCAGATGATCCACTTCGCCGCAATGTTGGTCACCGCAAACCGTGTATATAAAAACATTATTTCATTGACGGCCATTTGCCACTAAACAATGTAATATTTTTCAATTAAAAAAATTACTGAACGTTCTTCAAGACGTGTTCTTTAAGATGGTATACTGATCGATTAAAAAAGTTTTGTAGTTTTCTTTAAAAAAATTCATGAAAAAAGCCTTTTTTTTGCGCTACAAGTGGAGGTAACGCCTTAATCCTTCGACTGCCACACTTCCGCCACGAACCTCTGAGTGCGCAGGGGGTCGATCGGGCCCCAAACGTTTTTCAGATCATTGTGCTTCGGTAAATATGCATTGTTTTTGTAGAGACGTTTTGTGTCGACAATGATCAGGTAAGGATTCTGATTCAATCTGATTCAGCAATCAGGGTACCGAAAATTGTGAGATATGAGACAGTTATTGGATAAAGGGCTTTTTGATAACTCAGTTCTCCCCGTGAGAACGTCACAGAGAGAGAAGGAGAGTGAGAGAAAAGGAGAGACAGTCTGAGATGGCAAGTATTAATATCTGGGCTTTACGAATTTTCTTATATGTTTTAATATATTTTTCCATTTTATTTCTTGAAAAATTTAAATGTTTGCACATTTAATATTATATTTATAATCAGTTGGTTTAAAAAGTTAAATATAAAGAAAATATTTATGGTATTAACTTTTCCCAATATTTCTGATTTGCACTTCCATGAAAATTTGCACATTAGGCTTATTTATGGCTGACACATAACTCAGTTTTACAATTAGTTCGGCAGATATATAACGCCACATTCGGGATTACTGGACCCATCCTCTGGAACAGCATAGTCATGTCAACGGAATTGATATTTACGGCTTCCGAAACGATCGAAAAAATTCGTATTGCGGAGCCCGGAATTCGTATTTACGTGGGCCACGAAACGACGCATTTTTCAGCTCCGTCTTAAGGCCTTAGGCCACAGTAACGGGTATAAAATCATGTGCGAATTTAACACTTTTTTTCGTGTGAAAAAGTGATTCACTCGTAAAATTAATTACACATCTATTTTGTATGAATATCAAGCTGCTAGAAAATTTATATATATATATTTTTTTCGATGTACAAAATGGCCGACTACTAATATTTCCTTTTGATATTTTTATTTAGCGCTCCGCGGCGTGACATTTAGCATCCAAATTTTTTTACCTAGAACAAAAAACATTAGAATACCTAGAGAAGTACGTACGTAATTTAAAAAATATTGCTTTATTCAAAAATTGTAGGTATTTGAACTTAAGAAATGAATTTTCAGTCAAAAATTTCGTTATAACTGCTCATAAAATGACAAGTTTTCGGTCAATCAGAAATTCCGTACGTACTTCTCTGCGAAATGCAATTAGGAACATAACTTTCAAATTTGAAGTAAATGGAGTGAATTGGTGAAGTTATTTGTCACGCCAATTGGAAAAAAGCTGTTTCGAAAAGTTTCGCGTAGTCAGCAATTTTGTACATCGAAAGAAAAAAATGTATTTTCTAACAGCTTGATATTCATACTAAATAGATGCGTAATTAATTTTATGAGTGAATCACTTTTTCCTACGAATTAAAATTGTTAAATTCGCACATGATTTTATACCCGTTACTATGGCCTAAGGCCTTAAGGCCAACGTACGTTTTGCTTTTATTTAACATACAGAGTCGAGGCTGTCAAGGGTAGATGATGGTAAATGCGCTGGTATTCTATACCCGAACGATACCCGATATGTTACTCATGGATTACATCGGTATCGATTTTTCGAGCCCCGGAAGAACCCGTTTAAGTTTTAATGCCCGAGTTCAACGATGCGGTATTCTCACGTTCCGAGAGGCAGACCCCAAAGTTCATACGCTGTGAAATAATTTTAAATGTTTAGAGGATTCAATGTTTTTTTTATTCCCTGCGAAATTTTGTCGTTAAGAATTTGGGAGAATTTTCGAAAAAAAAATTCTGTCGTAATAATTTATTTTTCGAATGTTGAAAATAAAAAGCACTTTTTTCCCAACTGTTAAAAATGAAACAAAATTTTGTTCTCATGGTATAAAATTAAGAGCAGCTATCTTTGTTCATCAAAATGACGATGTAAGAACGAAAAATGACCATATATTTATTTTCAAAGTAAAAAAAGTAATGTTTTTTTTACGAATTCACCAGCAGTTGTAGCTAAATCTATATTATGGGGCTTAATTGCACAAGCGATTATTTAGGATATGAAAGAAGGTGTACCCAAGAATCATAAACATTAAGGCGGAGCACCACTGTGACGGGTAGGAAAAACAATTCTTTTTTGCATTTTCTCAATGCATAAATACATATTCAAGAATATATGACAAAATTTCAAGTTGAAACACTGAAAATTGACCAAGTTACAGACGATTTAGTGAGAGCCGGGAGTGTACCGATTTACGTATACTAAGCCCTTTCCCCACTTGGCCGAAATCATAACTCTAGCTATAATTGTCTGATTTTTAATTGTTTTACATCGAAATTTCCGTAATCGGAGTAGCTATCGTTGTACGCAACTTTTTTTAAAATTTATTATTTTTCGAGCCCTCAAATATGAGTAAAAATTCGCCAAAATTACCCTTTTTTAACAACAGCCGTTTTGTGAAGATTTTTTTCTCGAAAAACAGCTAAGTACAACGAGAACTGCATTTATATAGATTTTGAAACTTTTTAATGCGTTTTTTTAGACCAACCACTGTCAAGCTATCGATCCGGCCGTTGGACCACACTTTTTATACCGAGGCTCTATTATGCCCAATAATCTTGTTAATTTTTAGCCTTTTGAAACAAAAATTTACCCGAAATAAGTTCAATGTATGCTTAATAACATATCTTTTTTCCAGATTCCAAAAAAAATATCCAGTTGACAAAAAAATCAGAAAAAACGACTCCTTTCCCTTTAATTTTTTAAATTTTCCCTTAATTTTTTCCCCTTAATACTCACGGATACATAAAAAAAGAAATAATCAAAGTTGGGTAAGCGCAAATTATTTGTATGCGGCAAAAATGCGCTTGGAATCCGCCGTTGTGAAACCGACAGCGTGAGAGCTGTAACCAGATTAAATCAACCGTCGAGATCGGATGCTATGGTACATTGTGAATTTAACACCTCGGTGATACGAGGAGACAGCGTCTCGACGCCAGCCATATCAGATTCTCTCGTCTCGCAATACCTGTATACAGCGCCACTTTGACCTCGATTATAATGAGAAACCCTTGTGGACTTAGATCACGAGACAGGCCAACAGTCAATGTAATTAAATTTGTAATGCCACCGATCCAAATTGTGCGTTGAAATGTCAGAGATGTTCGCCTCTATAATTTCCGAAATTCCCGATGTTGCGCATTCTTCGCAAAGAAAAGTCATTAAACTTTCAATGAATAAATGCTGAAGAAATGTGAGTGAGAAGAGAGAAAAAAATCACGGAAAAAAAATTCCGTTCGATGCCAGCTCATTATCCGCGTTCTCTGCCCCGGATAATTCGGTGTAGGGGCTGCTACCCTCGCTTGAATTTGCACCCGCAGCTCAGTGCAGAAGTTACCTCCGGTATACGTATTCCTTTTTCGTTTACTTTTTTTACGACGAAGGGGGTGTCTAAAGAAACGAAAGTAAAGGGAAATGGTTTTTTTTCCTGGCTGAATTAAATTACGGCAAATATTATAACGTTTTTTTGTTTCGCTACCCGTGAAAGTTTTTGCTGCGAAATTTTCCTGAAAATTTTTATGCGAAAAGTGCTCTTTAACCTCGATAGGCTGTCACGTGTTTTTGTGTTTTGATAGGCTGTTAAAAATGATATTTAAAAGTACTCTCCAACCAATAAATATATATTGAAAATTGTCAATAATCTCAGAATATTTATCATAAGAATATAATATGATCAATTATAATTGTTTATTTTTAATATTATATTATTTTATGAACATTGATATAATTCTATTCTTTCTGGATAATCGTCAGTGAATTTTTTTTAGTTTAAAAAATGTTCAGCATTTTTTTATGGTTGATTCAAATATATATATGTGAATATGGGAATCAATTGAACTGGTTGAATTCAATGAAATATTAATGATATAATATAATATAAAATAATTGTAATTGATAATATTATCAATAATATTATGATGATAATCTTATGATAATGAATATTATGATAATATTATGAATGAATATTATGATAATGAATGAATATTATGAAATATTATGAAATAATTATGAATATTATGAATATTATGAAATATTATGAAATAATATTATCATAAATGAATATTATGATAATATTATGATGATAATATTATGATAATGAATATTCTGACATTGTTCCATCCACACACACACACACACACATATAGTCAACATAAATACTATTATAATAATATAAATATTGATACTACTATGAATTAATATCATTTTACTATTTTATTACATTATATAATTAGTATTAATATAATTCCACTATTTCCGGACAACCGTCACGTAGTGTATTTTTTTAGAAGTTTCACACATTTTCAGCTGTTTTTATGCATTAAATATGAGCAATTACGTTTTTTTAGTTTTAACTTTTGCGAATTCGCTCTATTGGAAAAAAAACTTCGACTCTTAATGCTTTTATTTTCGAAATTCCTATAAATATGAGATAATAAGAATTTTTCATTTTCCGCGGATTATATTTAATTCGTGGTTATCGACATTACCATGCACAAATGGCTTGTATAAAAGTAATAGTACAGAGGGACTCGCCAAGTAGAGCGAATCGGCGTGGAACGTCTTGTGCAAGTTATGCGTTATACAAGGATACTCGAGGGTTGTACATCTCCACTCGGTACTTTGGTAGAACGAGCGTGCTCACTTCGAAGCCGTGATCCAAGTGAATAGATATATGGCGCTTACAGATACCACATGCCAGGGACCAGCGGCCGCTTCCATATTGCATCGGCCGAAGGGACCGAGGTGAGTGGATGCACCGCAATTCAGTCTCTCCCGGGCAACTGTGTGTATCTTATCCGTGAATTCTGGATTCGGCACGAAGAGAACGTAACTCCGGTATAACCATCAAGATCGACGAATCGAGCAACCTATTTCGATTTCACAAAGTACGCCACGACCTGCCCCAACGACGCGGACGTTACATTTCGTTAAAAGCACTCAATAATTGACGAAAACGCCCACCGATCGAGGCAAACGTTATCGAGAGGGATGAACTTCGATAATCGGAATCTATCGTTCATGCAGATTTATTCGTTTTGGCGGAGCTTTTTTTATTCCCCCTCCGTCGATCCTGGCTGTTTCAATGCGACAATAATTTATGGATAGTTGAAGGTAGAGGACTGTCCTTCGAAGGTTAGGGTAGTATAATTGATTGTTTCCACAGTAATCTCAAACTTATAGTGGCAGACGAACGTGGCAAGCCTTTTGGGCTTGATGGCAATTAATAAAACCAGGCAACAATTCATCAACTGTCCACTTGAAACGTCTCTCGACATCAGACCCTGCTTTCGTAAGAAAATGCCTTGCTCAATAACGATTGGAATCATCGAGGTAGCCTACCTTTCAGCATGATAAAAATGGACTCCACTGTGACGAAACTACTTCGAACAGAGACTGCAGTTATCAATACCGTATATATTTCTGCAGTCGTGAAAATCAATTGGAAACAATTGAGTCAGGAGCCAATTCAATGTGCAGCAGTTTGAATTCGGGGCCCAGCGATCGCAGTTCCAGCCCATCAGATTAGACAATCAGTTTCACGTGCTTGAACGGCGTTTAGGTGCAAGCGGCTTTGCCAGTAATCGAGGTTAGGCCGTGTCGGAACGTGCAACATGTGAAAATCCTTCGCACTGTCCTATGCGACGTCCGTGCTGGCGTAGTCTACGCTTTTCTTTATTCCCTCAGCTCATATCCTATTGAAGTGAAGTACAAAAGAGCACGCGAGAGGCAGAGATGGGGTGGGCGCACAGTTGTCGAGGTTGAATGCGATCTTCCTGTCGCTGCGTGTATAAGGGTTGGAAATTGCGGAGGCTGCAAGCTGTCGCGATGCTGCATGAGGAGCCTGCAAGAGAAACAGACAGAGCGAGAAAGAGAGACAGAAAGATGGAGCAAGTGGAGAGCGCATGATGTCGTAGCACAAAAGTGGTTGCGTCTCGAAATGCGTTTCCCTCGATCGCATTGCAAGCACGTAGTCGGGTATAGTTGAGGGGTTGGAGGTACCGGGGCTATCCGAACGTGAATCAAGCAACGAGGTTGTTTCTCACGTACGACTAGGCAGCAGCTACGCGGTCTCACCAAAACCGCAAACCCCGCTGCGCCTTGTCACAAAACCCTTCCTTGCTTCCTCCATATCGCAATCGCTGTGTATACGATACCCAGCGCCAGCCAGAAACAAAAGTAACGCAAGTAATATTCGACCTCGTACACGTTCGACCTGCAGCGCGCTCCCACATTCACCGCTCGATGAATCCGAACAGAATTAAAACCCAAACAACGCCACATCGTCGTTCTTGCGGAAGAGAAAAATGTGACCATTTGGTCGTTCGACCGCGAACTTTCCGCTTCCATTCGAATTGAGACTGCGCAGTCCAATCATCAGGACGATGATTGAATGATGGAGTGTTTTTATGGAAATGATCGCCGCTGTGTCCAGGATGCGAATCAGGCGGAATTGATTTGGTTATTCTTGTGGCAATTTAATGCTAATTGAATTGGAAGCATTGACGATGTGCCACGTGGATATCCTCAATGTCTAGGAACATTTCCGTGGAATTGGCTGAGTGTCTGCAGCGAGTGTTTAAGCTCTGAATATCGGTAGTTATGGATGCACAAAGCTCTTCGTCAGGCGGACCATATTGGAACCTACTTTTGTGTGCACGCTGTATAGCTCGCCCTATTCGAGCTCGTATCGCGCCCTCGTTTCCTAAATTGGAAAGCTGCGTGCATATCACCGTCTATAGCCTTCACGATGCACCGTAATTCATTCCCAGCATAGTGTTATCTGCGCTAGAAATTAGTGAAGCGTCGTCTAATAACTGCCTCCGGGTAGCAGGGAAGTTGAATGGAACGATGAAGCTTCATTACACAAAGAATATGGCTGATTGCGCCAGTTACGTTATAGGGGATTGAATTTAACCTCGGTGTTCTCAAATATCGAAAAGCTGTCATTGACAAGATCTTGGAAGAACAGTTGGGCACGCTTTTCTTTTATCGCTGGAAAAATAATTAAAGGGCGCGCGATCCCGTTGTTTTTCTCTCGCTCTCACGTTACATACGGAAGGGGTGGATAGAGTTCAATCAATCACTCTTAAAGGGCGATTGAATTAAAGTTTTGCATTTTGTTGCAGGATCGCAAGCTTGAGGCGGTAAACCACCCCTTACTAGAATTTCTATATCGTAATTCATGTTTACATAAAAATATATTTTTAGTGATATATAGGGATGCTGTTTATTGGTCACGATCCCGTGAAAGGATTGTAGAACATGTTTTCCGCCATGAAATAACCCATAATGCCTTATGCAAAAGTGAACCATTATCGAGATATTATTTTTATTCTTTTTTTTCTTAAAGCGAAGGCAACTTCAAAAATTGATTAAAAAAAAAGTATTGTATGAAATTGAACTCTTTCATTATTTTTAGTTTGAGGATACAGTAACAAAGAATTATCATCAATGAAATAAGAATAATCTGCAAAGATTTCTTCACTAAGGGTCCAAAACTCAGCATCTCCAATAATTATTCTTATTTTATCGTTGATAATTCTTTGTTACTTTGTCCTCAAACTAAAAATAATAAAAAAGTTCGTTTCCATGCAACAATTTTTTAAATTTATTTTTGAAGTTGTCTACCCCTCAATAATAATAATAACAATAATAATATCTCGGAAATGGTTTATTTTTCTATTAAGCATTACTGGGTTACTTGATGGCGAAAACATGTCCTACAACCCTTTCACGGGATCGTGGCCAATAGCCAGTAGCCCTTTATATTAAATATTAGTAGTATATCAATGGTACCATACCATTTAGTTTCTTGTGCTAAATATTTCTTTACTTTCGCGTTATACATTCTCGTATTCTGACCAAGAGAACCAATATGTGTCGTAGTCACTTCGATTTCATGGTGATTAAGATTATTACGACTGCATTTTTTATCGCAATTGTAATAGTAATAGTGATGGTAATCAGTGGACTGCTTACAGGTGAAATTGGAAAATGACCCCTCGACATGGCTTACTCCAAGAGGCGGTTTCACCCCTTAAAATCGGAAATCCACCGTTAAAAAAACACGTATGTAATTGTTTTTAACGCTCTACCAAATACACGAATTTCAACTAAAATCGGAGGCGATCACCAACGCGATGTTCCTCCTAAGTTCATCGTCAATGATGACAATCCTCACAATAAGATGAAAATTAACGAAATCAATTGGAGAAGTATGAGTTTTTCTCTCGGAATTTGCATATCATCGCTATTTTGTAACCGAATTGACGTAGTCCGCCCTTTTCCCACTAATGGCTTCAAGTCGCCAAGTCAAGGGCCTTGTTGGCCCTGTTGGCCAAAAGTAGCCATTTCCGCCATAGTACCTAATTGAATGGGAGCTTGCAGTTTGAAAATGTAATTGGGTTGGAGTACAATTGTTTCGATCTTCGTTATACGAGAATATGATTTCGAACGTGCAACAACTGTAATATCTTTCAGTGGAATTGACCTACTTCCATCTCTTGCCCAGGCTGAACTTAACCCGTCGAGGGGTATTTCGACTCGGTTCAGAAGTGGCCATATTGGCGATCGCGATTGGATACACCAAACGTACTCATTCTCAGACGAATCAATACTCAACTTTACTACCAATCCTGCTCTAGAATAATGGAACTAATTATTCTACGAGTTGCCTGTTTGCGCAGTAAACGAAGGCTGTAATGTAATTGGGTTTGCTTGGGGATGAGCCGTCGGACTTTTGATGGACGAGTTTTTAATAATGCTCGTGTGCCGTGTACACGAGGCAATTATACGTGATCAGGAGTGCGCGAGTGCGTACGTAATACATTTCGCACGAAAATAATTAGAGTACCTTTAGTCGCAACGCCATTATGTTCCGTGAAAAATCTCCGCACATTTATTTCATCTCTCTGTATGTGACCGTATGCTCTTACACTGGTACAACTGTGGCGGCTTGTGTCGTGGACGTGGCATAAGACGAGCAAATTTTTTGTGCTTGATCCTCCCCCCCCTCCCCCCCCGAGCATTTTCTCCTCCGGGCTGCTTATCCTCTCGCTGTTCTCCTCTCGCTCTCACTCTTTCTTTCTTTCTCTCTCTGTCTCTGTCTCTCTTTTGCTTTTTCCCCGTTCGACGCACAAAGAGCGCTGAAAGTAATTGCGCTTCGGCTTTGTGCGCGAAGCTTCTGCACTCTTTTCTCGTAATCCGGCGCTCTACATAATTCACTCACTATACGGGATCTCCAGGTGCAACAATGGGAGTCCCGTGGATACCGGGTGATCCGAAAAGTGACATCCGAAAAGAAAAGGTGCCGCGCTTCCATACCTATCCGAATCACCCTCGTGTATGATGACCTTTTTTTTAGTTTTCGAGAAAAAAAGCATTTTTTCTGCGTTTCCTGTTAGCGTGGGTTTTTATTTATTTTTTCTCTTTATTTGTACTTTCTTCTCGAAGCTTTTAAAAGCAAGTGGAAGTCATCGAGACTAGTATGAGTATTTTTTTAGCTTCTGCACTTTAGTGACTGGTCCTCTCAAACCGATTTTTCAAACTTTTCATTATAATCCAAGGCATTTGGGTTAGTGTTCGGTTGGCCATTCATTCATTGCTGAACAGTGCACTTCATAATGACAGCACAAGTCGAAAAGATGCGAGGAAAGTACACAGAGAAGAGAAAAACAATGAAATGCTTTTTTCTCGAAAACTAAAAAGATCATAGAAGATACGTGGGGTTGATTCAGATAGATACTGGCACGAGGCATCTAGATTTTCCGTTTGGTCGTTGCTTTTTGAACCACCCTGAATATACGTACACTGTAGAGTACAGAAAGTTTCACATGCATGGCTGTGTACTTCGAGATCGTTTATTGTCTGTATTCGTCTGTTTTTCTTTTATAATACACTTGTTACAAATGACAACCCGCGCACACACATTCGACACTGGAAGCATAAAAAACGACATTAAAAGACGTGCGTATCGAACCAGTCTCAGATACTCACAAAAATGAGATGTCAAATTTAAAATCCATTACGTTCGGAAGCCTGGTGAATCAGTTTGCTGCTTATGAGAAAACTGTAAGTTACAGCCATCGATTGTGATCGACGTCTGACGTACCCACTTTTTCGAAGTGTCAAAAAAATGGCTAGAGGAGGCCTGTCAAGGCATTTTTGTCGAATTTTTTTCTCGATTTCTATCGCACCACGATAACGACGATGTTGAACGTACTCGCTAAATGCCATGTCGATGGATTGTGTCACATTTTTGCACCGAAGGGTAAAGAACGAGGAAGGGGTGGCTGCTGTGGCAGACGGACGGATGGAGACGACAGATTTCTACAGTTCCCCAGTGGCCACGGAATGACAAAAGTTCTTTTTCTGCAAAGAACCGTCTCTCTTTTATTTTGGCCCACCCCCTTCAAACTCCGAATCGAAGTTAATTTTTATCGTAGTACTGATTTTAATATAAAAGAAAATCACGCAATTGTCTTTCTGGACGTGGCAGGTCAGCTCGTTTGCGGCAGTGCAGTAGAATGGAAATTTTGAGGGACCTCAGCCAAGCCGATGCGACCTCTTGCAGGCTGGTGGCCGTCTACTTTCACGTTCTTCTCTTCGTGCTCCTCTTGCACCTTCCGGAAAGAGCAATCGGACCACAAGTCGAGTCAGCAATACTATTATCCGCGCGCTCTCTTATCACGCCAACTGAAACTGCCGAGCAAACTTCCACGCGCCCACGCCACCATCCCACTGACTCTTAATCCAAACTGCACAATAGATTCATTAACCGAACGTTTTAATCGTGTGCCAGATCGTTGAGCAATACGCGCTCGAGCCCCCGGGGACCAAAAACGGATCCGGGGAAAGAAAAATCGTCGGGGTTCGAGTCTGACGAGCTTCCGTCCAACTCCCTTGTTAATGGGAGAGATACCTTTAGGTAAGGACAAAATTGCTGATTTTCATGATCTTTTTTTGAAGGAATGATTTTTTCATCATTTTTCAGACTTAGGGTGTGTTTTATCCCTACTTTTGGCTGTTACATGGTTTGAAAAAAATTAACCTCTAAAAACGGCGGACGTATGGCACGGCCTTCTAAACTGCATTTTCAAAACTACGTGATGTATAGCTGCAAAACTAATCGACCGACTCTGATGAAAGTTGGTATCAATCTTTCTAACCTCATTGCCTAAAACATGACCCTAAATGTTCTTGAAAATTTGAAAATGAAGTTTTTCTTTATCGCAACATATAGGCATTTAAAAAAAAACTTTGATCTTTTTGTTTCAAAGCGTACCGTTTGATCGATTTTCAACATTTCTCACTTTTTCTTGGTTCATATTTCGCGTATGAGTACCAATGAAAGAAATATTTTCGTTGTTTTTTTTTTCAGATCAATTCCGCCGATGCTCCGTATCACGACGTCTGAACCCACCGCCATCCGTTTAGAAGACCGTGCCATAGCTCCATCATTTTTAAAGATTAATAAAAAATGAAAAAAATACTATGGAACGGCCAAAAGTACTAACAAAACGTACCGTAAGTCTCAAAACTGGCGAAGAAATCGTGTCTTTAAAAAATAATCATGAAAATCAGCAATTATTTCCTCACCTAAAGATATCTCCGCACTCAACAATGAAAGTTACCGTTCGGTCGATTAATTCGATATACACACTCATTGGCATCTCTGATCTGTGCATGAAAACATTATTATTGATCGCTGCTCCATTCGTTTATAAGCAGGTTCTCAATCCTGCATGCACCGATTTCATTCAAAGCTATGCTAATTACCCGTTACCATCTGAACAATAGAAGAAACCAATGAAAAATTGGAGCCTCTGGTTGAGATTCGTAATTTGAGGGGAAAGGCTTTGTCGGTTTATCGAAGGAGTCGATTTCAATGTGTATGCGGGCTTTTTTAATACATTCGAGCATGACGATCTAGCGGAAAGTACGATTCGATTATTGTTCTCACGATGGATGTTCTCTCCATAGACGTATTCGCGAATTGGTAACGTTGGTTAGTTGCCTCTCATGAAGTGGCAAAGTGTAAAGAGTGCGGTGGTGATACCAACTTATCATAGTAATGAAGTCTACACGCTGTCATTTGGTATGCGGCTCCAAAAGTACGTTCCAGTGGTGCAGAAATAGTTAGGGTTGCATCTTACATTGCAGCACGTCAATTTAGTGATGGACATGCTAGTATATTACTGATGATACAGTTATCAAAACTGACAATTCGGCCAAGCGCACTGCGAGTAGCCGAGAACTTGGAAGCCCAGCGGATATCGATAGCCAGCACGAAAGCCTAGCAAGGCACCAAAGAGGTCAGGAAGTTGAGAAGAGCAGCTCAAAAGAAGGCAGAGGACATCGCAGCATCAATGAAAGTCCTTATGTACGGTCCAGGATTCGCAGATTGTAGGTAATATAAAAAAATATTTGATTTTGAGACTAACCCGGTACGTTTTATTTTTTTTTTTGCAGTTTTCTCGAAACTAATTTTTTCAAACTGGTGGACGAAGTATTACGAGATCTACTGAACCGATTTTGATGGAATAGGCCACATATTCTCCATAATATTATCTACGATATAGCGAAAGATTTTGTTGACTGGATGCCGGGTTCATTTTTTAATCAATTTTTAAAACTACATTTTGGTAAAAATCATCTTTTTTCCAACAACGGTAATTTCTACGGAACATTAAAAAAAAATTATTTCCTTTTGCGACACTTTAGCTGTTATCTTTCTTTACAAGAACACCTGTTTGTCGGACTATGCCTAATAGGAAAGAAACTTCCCCCACCGGCAAGGATTTTCAAAAGAGGGTCCTATTACACGACGTATATGTCCGCCATTAAAAAAAAAAAAATTTCGTTTTTTAAATATAAACTCGTTCAGAAAACTATAATGTATTTGTAAAAAATAAATTTTATTTTATATGTTTAACAGAGCCGTCAATTTTTCTCATTTATTTTCATACTATTCTTCCAAGCGGCAAGGACCCTTAACGAATTGTTGAAGCACGCAATCATATACTATAGTGCGCAAAAAAGTATTTGTACTTGCTTTCCGGAAAGAACTTTTCGAAAAAAAACAACAGTTCTCCAGACGATTTTAGTAGCTTATTTTAGATGTCAATATGCGATGGTACTTTTAATGTCAATGATGTTTGATACAAAAGTCATGAAAATCACGCAGAAAGGAAGTTCAAATGATTTTGTTTACTCACTGCAAAAATATATATATATACAGGGTGGGCCATTTAACATGACCACCCCAAATATCTCCCTTGCCTTTAGAGTGACGGAAAATATGTCGGGAGGTAATTTGGTTGATTTTGTAAGGCTGATATAGTGGTGAATTTTTTTTTGTCAGGGTCATAGTTTTGGTGCTCTAAAGGCCATCAATAGTTTTTCATATAAGAACATGTTATTTTTTTATGAAGACTTTGTAGCTGTTATTCAAACGAATCCAACGACCTATGATATCATGATCCAGAAATGATTTTTCACCAAAATATTTTGGGTTTGTCTTGGCTTGTTTGGGTTTGTTTTCGTCACTTTAAAGGTAACGGAGATATTTTGGGTCGTCCCGTTAAATGGTCCGCCCTGTATGTATGTATATATATATATATATATATATAAATTTGCCAGTAGGCTTCAGTAGACTTCATTGTTTAAGTCAATAAAACAGGCAGTCCCAGGGTTCTGCTTGAAATGGACTACCATAAAAATAATATGTGTACCCACCGAATCACTACCCATCGAAGATGAAAATTCCCCAGAGTTTCGTTTCATCGTACACAAATTTCAGCTATGCGCCGTTTCCATAAAACACAAACGAGGGAAAAAAATATTTCGATCAGTGTACACTTCGTCGAGGCTTCGAAATTACGTCCCAGATGAATTGTGTTTATATTGTGACTGTCAGCTTTTCCTCTATCCCTTTCTCTCCCTCACTCTTTCTCTCGTTCTCTCCATCGGTTCAAATAACTCTGCAATAAAATGTACTAATGCCAATACTACACTCCGCAGACGATGTCAAGTGCTATCCCCAGTGCGCATTCATACGAGCCGGAAACGAACGTTATCATTGATTTTTTTCACACCAGCCTCACGAAGAATATAATCAATTGGAAAAAAAGGTTTTGAGGTTATCGATGAAATGGTAATGCACGAAATGGGTATTCGTTTTGGCGGAAAAATGCATTGTTCGAAAAGCTCGTTTGTGGCGTGTTCCTTCTATTGCTACAAAAAAAACAACATGAACAACTTGTGCCAATTACAACTAAACATGTCTTGTGAGGTAATTGAGTTTTACAAATTACATGAATCAGGGTTTCTTGAAATCATCTTTCATTTATTTTGTTAGTATTATTTATTGAAAATGTGTTATTCAATTTGGATAATTTAACGTAACATCGGTTATTTGTTTTGGATAATAATTGATACTAGTGCAACATCATAATTGTTCGATTTTTGAATTTCTTTGCCTTGGTCGATTTTATAATTATTTTCATCATCGGTCTTCAATCTTCGAGCACAACCAACAAAATTTTAATTCGACAATTGGCCGAAGGTTTCGCATTTTCTGGTATGTAATGTACAATGTAAAAAAAAAGATTAATAATCGTGGTTGGCTGATCCTTATCTCGATGGCAATGCATCAGCAAGATAATTATAATATTTCCGTCGTAATCGAGATGGTCGTGTGGATGGAAATGACCGTTGATACAAATGCCAAAACAGATTCACTGTTGTTCAAGCACAGATACGAGACATCGTCAATAAAGATATCCGAATATTCCCTACTACTGCAATATCGATAAATGCAAGCTTCTATATACATATATGCATTTATATGTATATACAAAATATATGGATATACGACAGTCGTAATCGAATCATCGTGCTCGCAGCCCTCCCATTCATCCACCTTGACGAAATTGAATTAATGAAGAGCAGACTTGCGAAAGGGGATCCACTCACGATAAGCAAATATACCGGATTAATTTGTTGGCCGTGCCTATATAGATCTACTTTCAATACAGCGCCCGTGTTTCACTTATCCTATATAGCTCTGTGGGGGTCCCCTTGTATTTGGCAATGTCTCCGTTTTCAACGCTTTCGCATCGTTTCATTGCTTCTATAGGTGACCGAAACTCTCAGAGTAATGCTCATCAATTGATTGATGGCTCCAACAAAGCCTGGGAAATCTGCGGCTATAAGTGCAGATTTGCACAAATGACAGGGTCATCATTACTCCGCAGATTTCGTAGTCAAACGCGATACTCTACCATAGTGATTAATTTTTTACGGCAGTATGGTCAGAAACTACGGACCTCATTACGACGAGGAATGAGACTGCGGAACCAGTGACAACGAGCGATGAAAGAAAAGTTTCAGACCTCGTCGTCAATTGATAAGGCGTACCCATCACCGTGGACGGAAATTTATAAGGAGATTTCCAGCTTGGTTTTAAATAAATTCATGAATTTTATCGAAAATTTACAATTGGTTACACACAATCTGCGAGAAAAAGATTACATCACTTTTCAAAGATTTTTTCAAATGCGCAATCGCTGCCTTGTAGCTATTTATTCGAAATAATCTTTTGGTTTAAGCTTTCGGTGGTGCAATTCTTTTACTTTTCAGAATTGAACGTGAAACAAAATATCTAAACGTTTCACAATGTCGATATAAAATGTTGAAGAACCCCGAGGATATCGAAAAAGTATCGAGTTTTGAAGAAAACACCGACACCTCACTATTCTTGAAGAAAAACACATTTTGTATAAGAATGTTAATCACGAAAACGTTTTTCATCATTTTCAAAAATCTGGTTTTACAGTGACTGACAAAAGAAGAGACCACCTTAAGAAATTTGAAAAGAATCGAATAATTTATGATCTTTATATTCGTATAATCTTTAATAGGCAAATTTGATTAATCTTACAAATATTTAACGTAGTGATCGAAGAGATAATTGTTTTTTTCTTATTATAACAATGATTATAATTTATTATAGGAATTGATATCTCTCAACACATTGACAAAAAAAGAGACCACTTTTCAATTTTTAAATATAACATAAACTTTTTTTTTGACGACAGCTAATATTTGGTATGGCCACCTTTGGCCTTGATAACGGCTTGGAGTCGTCTAGGCATACTTTCGATGAGATTCTGCAGATAGTGGCTATCTAATTCCTTCCACGTTTTTTTAAGCGCCGTAAAATAATTTTCCTTGCTTGTTAAACTAGTTTTGTCAATTTTTGCGTCCAAAGTCGGCCACAAATTCTCAATAGGGTTGAGATCGGGTGATTGCGCTGGCCAATCAAGCATTTTTGTTTTGTTTGATTTCATGTACAGCTGCGTTTTCTTCGCTGTATGCTTCGGATCCAATCTGAACCAACGAAGCTTCCAAATTCTCACTGAGAATGTCGATATATTTATCGGCAGTCAATATGTCAGGGATTGGCACCAAACTTCCCACTCCGGACCAAGCAAAACCAAACCATGATGCTACCTCCTCCGTGCTTTACAGTTTGCGGTAGGTGACGTTCTTCCAACTGTTCCCCAGCTTTTCTCCACACTCTAGTCCTTCTTTTCCGGTTGAACAGCACAAATTTGCTTTTGTCAGACCAAAGGACCGTTTTCCAAAAAGCAATGGGCTGTTTAACAATTTTTTTTGCGAACTGCCAACGTTTAATTTTATTTCGTTTGCTGATATAGAGCCGTTTTGCTGAAAATCGGCTATGCAGACCAGTTTTCCGGAGTTGACGGCGAATCGTTTTATGAGAAACGTCTAACTGAAGATTTTCTTTAAAAACTCGTATTGTTGTACGCGGATTTTTCTTTATTTCTCGCAAAATGCGAGAATCGTCCCGGTACGAAGTCGCTCGTTATTTTCCTCTTCCTTTTATGTCCACAACACAACCAGTCTCAGAAAACGTTTTCCACAATTCTTAAAATTTTGTAGAAACTTTTCTTTGTGATAAACCAGCCCGAATGTCTTTTATAATCACTTTTTGTAAATCGATGAAAGTTAGTTCCTTGGTCATCGTAGTACATGTACCGTAGTCGAGAAATGATTTAAGAATAAGCTAAAGAATTATACTAGCTCATAGAAAGTATCATACGACGACCAAGAACAAAACACAAAAATAGTAAACAGGTATAACATACAATACAAGCTATACCCTTGGTGTTGATAGTGGTCTCTTTATTTTGACCTTGGCTGAAATGAGATATTTACGGAAAACTATTGTGAATATAATATCGAAATGAAAGAGCGTACAAATGTTTTTCACATATTAGTCCGAAGTATAGTACATTTATGATAAACAAAGAAACGATAAGATTTTGCCAAGTGTTTTCATAATATTGGAAATTTTCACTCAAGACATTTAGTGGTCTTTTTTTGTCAGTCACTGTATTTATGGTATATTTTAGTTATGGCAAAATTTCGTCATTCTGTAGTTATTTATATTTACATCAAGAAACCCTTAGTTATATTAAGTTCGGTTCAATCCCAAATATCAAAAAGATTTAAGCGCAGAGGGCTTCCGAAAAAAGCCATCGGACGGGCATCTTTTTTATTTAAAAAATCGTCAAAAGTGATCTGCACCCTTTTTCTCGTACATTTTAAAGAGCTGATTGAAAATTTTCAACTGCATCAACATCTTCCAACCAACGTCAAAGTCCCTGATTAGTTTTTGGCCTGACATGGTGGCCTTACATCTCGGTGGGGAAAAAAAGAAGAAAGTACGCGCGATTGGACAGCGAGAGAGATACAGAGAGGCAAAAGGGAACAGCGCAGTCTGTGAAAAGAAATGCAAGATGCTTCTGCTCGACACACTTGGAAGGAGTTCCGATTTTCCTCTATCCCAGATTCCACACGTGTATTTCCATCGATATTTTTCAGGCTGCGAAGTATGAATATATTTCCCGTTCGACCCACATTTTTATTTTTATACCTTTTCCCCGGAAATGGTATTGAAAGAAAATTTTCCGGACTCCCGGGCTTACTGGAAAATTGATCGAGAAGACGTTGGTACACGTTGAAAAGAGCTGCTGCTGCCGCGCGCTCGTGATGCCTGTAGCAATGGCAGATTACATCTTCCACAGTGAATGGCATACAGTAATACCCGGCTCTTTATTGCTACTCTTCTACTGTACGAGTAATCTCCTATCGATGACTGTACCTGATGCTATACAGTCCATACTCATATACTCACATCGGAGAAACTTCCTTGACGTTATGAGGTCACTGTGGAAAGGCTGAAATTCCGTTCGACATGTGGGGCACATTCGTGATAAAATAATCGGCGATTGAATATTCATTAACCATCGCAGATTGCTAGGTGTGACTGATTGGAGTATAGAGAAACAGTGGAATCGTCCGCATAGGTGAGTTACTTCCCGAGTCTTTCCAGTTTGAAAAATGACTGAAATTCGCCTAGACAATACGAGATCACCAAATCGACCAGGCCCATGACAGGTGGATCAATCTAATTTGGCGATGTCACGGAGAAAAGTAGATACCGGACGGAGTATTTTTGTATGTCTTTGAAGGTACGTTGTTTCCCAGAGAATTCGATTGTACGTCAGATCATCTCTGATTCTCCCCTTAGATTATTCGTAGTTGGGTGAGCGGAAATTCGACACCTGCAGATGCCACGGAGCTATTATCACCACACGGACCTTGCCGTTGAGTTTTCACAAGACATTCGTCGATAACTCGGCTGCGTGCTGGTGAGACAGCGAGCAGACTCTTCGGTTATCGTGGAAGGAGGTGTTCAAGGGGCTGCACGAGTACCGGGCTCGCCCTGTACCTTATTATTACGGAGATAATCAACGACAGGAAGGGTAATAGAGAATTATCAGGGTGGTATATTTGAGAGACGTCTACGGCACGAGGAAATAAGTAGCGAGATCGAATAATGAAAGAGAAGGCAAGAAGGTTGTAAGAGAAGCAAAAAGGGGAGACACCCCGATCATGGTGTACGCAGACGAGATGGATAGCATCAAAAATAGATGGGGATGGGGATGTGCGAGTGAAAACGAAGAGAGAAAGAGACGCGTTAACGCAGCTGGGTAAAACGAGGATGACGGGGTACCGTCGAGAGAGAAAGGGAGAGAGAGAGAGAGAGAGAGAGAGAGATGACGAGAACCAATCGTCGAAATTAAGGATTCTGGAGCAGGAGCTTCGTGATCCAATTATGGCCGGCATTGTCTTCTGAAACTACTAAAGCCCCTTATCTCACTCACGTTGCTAGTATACCTCTCGCTCGCGCGCCCAGTTCCCTTTCGCCGTCCTTCCAGCCACAGCCGCGTCTCCGCCCACACTCATTCTCAGGCCCTTGTCCTCTTCCTTGACATCCTTTATATCGGAAAGTGCGCGGCCCGCGGAATCCCCACAGCATCCCATTTCATCCTTCTCGCCAATATTTCGCTTTACGTGTTCGCTACCAGCACGAAGTAACTTTCTCTCTCCCAACCTGATTCGCCCTCGTTTCCGCTTCCACCCGCCCCGTCGCTCACCATCTTTTGATCTATCTTGTTATCAACCGCCGGCTTTCACAATTTTCCCCATACAACGATGAAGAATACACCTGCAAATGGATCCGCCAAGCTAACACGAAGATTCGACCTGACCTCTCGGGTAATTCGATCTGCTCCACCTGAAAGCGACCAGCGCCAGTGATTCGATTGATGCGGAGCTTGGAAGAGTTAGTTTTAGCAGTCCGAATTGGGATAGTGCAATTTCACCATCTTCTCGTACCACCGCATTCTCGATAGCCAATAGCTCGACATATTGTGGAAGAATTATGTTACCTGGAGGCGCACTAGGTGGAACAGGCGCAAGTGCCTACCAGTCGGGTCTTCCGTTGGGTCGGTGCAATCACGTCACTTGCGTCTCGTCTAGGATTCTTCTCCGCGTTGCGATACCCAAAGAACGTCAACCATTGTACGTCCACTATTCACATGTATCTCTGCACCTTTCGGGTATCATCGAGAATACAACAGCTGCATGACGTCAAAAAACAGACCACTTGCAATATTGTCCTGTATTCTCCACAAAAGCGCCGTGTGTAGAAGCAAATAGTGGAAGAAAAAGGCAGCGAGGGAGGCAACTCCATGAGCACATGCAGGCATGCGGGCAGGCGTTCAGAAATCAATTTACGTGGAGTGCAGGGATGCTGATCTCGAGACATCGAGAGAGATAGGAGAGAGTCAGAGAGATGAGATGTCCGTGAGAAATAAGGTACAACGGCCAATAGAATGGAATAAAGGGAAAACCGTTCCCGAATCACTCTCGTTCGCAAGCTACATCTCGTGCGATTCTCCCGATAGTCGTCGGTGCGTGCCATCAGATTTCGGGAAAGGACTTCACGATCCGCGGATCTGGAAATTCTCAAAGAGATAATGCACCGTACATACATGCTCGTCTGTATATATGGATGACTACATTTATTGCATTCTGCTATATGTAGGGCATTTTAAACCCGTTATATGTGTCCAATGTCCGCGCTATCAGATCGACTGCTTCTGCTGAAAACGGTCGTTTGATTTTTCTATTCTAAAAGTTTGTTGATTTCAGGGACACGGCCAGCCTTGAACTGGCCGTCGTATAGATATGCATATACTCATCTAGACGTGATTTCGGAGACATTTGGCTTTACATAACATTGACGATGGGCTAGCACGAGGGACCGGTCCACGGAAGCGAATGTCTTCAAAATCATCTCCCCCCATGTGTATATTTATATCCCGTGGAGTTTCGATAGTGAAAAGCGAGTACCGTGGCAGTAAATGGGCTGTATATTCGACGCTCACAGGTTTCTTCAGCTTGAACTTCTATCCTGAGCGAGACAGATACGTGAAGTACTAACCCCGCCCTGCTATCCTTGGCCCATCCTTGCCCGACTATTTTACGGCTCTAACGCTCGATGGCGCGTGAGGGCTCGATCGCTGCGCTCATGTTGTCCTCTTCCTCTTTTCCTCCCCCCTCTCTACCTGCACCACCCTTTGGCGAGACTTTTACTTCGCCTCGTTCGTCCGTTTCTTTACCACCAAATATAAGACTCGTATACATATATAGCTGGGAGAGAGAGGGGGAGAGAGAGAGAGAGAGAGAGAGAGAGAGAGAGAGAGAGAGAGAGAGAGAGAGAGAGAGAGAGAAAGAGAGAGAAATAGCCAGAGATAATCGCAAACTCTCAGGGCGCATCGACCGAGTCTGATCTCTCTTTGGTACCGAACATCCTCACTCCCTTCTCGCTCCTTCTGGGTCCTCTCGCTCGTCCTTTGCCCTCGAGACTCCGCCGGTTGTCGTACCGCCACGTCCTCTCCCTTCCGTCGTTTCCCGGCGATCCTCAGCCCGCTCCCTCGCTCACTGCTTTCCCTTGCCCCGGCTCACCTCCGCCCTCTTGATATCGCAAGAAGCTTGTTATCGTTCGATAATCGACACGAGACACGTACCGTGCGCGCCGGCGATGGCTCACGGCCCGAGGAGAACCATCGAGGGGCGGGGCGGGGCCCGGGGGTGGGGTTTATACACGCGCACGTTGCAGGAAACTGAATTACCAACTGCAGCATGATTTAATAATGGCCATCCTCTCCATGATATATAGGGTGCTACTTGGCTCGCGATCAACCGAGAATGAGAGGTGGGAGGAGGAGAAAGCGAGATCGTACATTTGGCAGGCGAAAGAGATGAGGAGGTAAAAAGAGAGAGGTGCGAGGGGTGGGAGAACACCGCACGAGTTTTATACATCCTTTGTGTGATACTGCCAGCCATGTACCCGACATTGATGTTTAGATAATTTAGTGTCGCGGATATGATTATTTTGATTAATTGTTTTCTTCGTTATGATTTTCCAATTATTAATACCACTATAGTTCGCATATAAATATTTGTACACATGTTAGAGAGCGTGAGAAATATATTTATATTTTTTTTATTTTGTACCATCGATTACGATTGGGAATTTCTTTAGGAGGAAGGGAAGAAACATCCCTACCCTATAAGCTATAAGTACCCGATGCTTCTCGAAGAAGGAGCGCTCTGGCGTCTAAGACTAAAGGGCGCCTCGTCATTCTTACATCTTTGTCCATTGAGACACCCGGAAGATTTTGGGTCCTCGGCCACCCGTTTAGAAGGGGAAATTTCCCATTGTAATCGAAAGTGGTAGACCTTAGAAATAGACACTTTTTTAACATGATTTGGCGAGGTCCTGCAACTGTCGATTGGTCACAATATGTCGTACTATATGCTGGAATTTCAGTTTAGCAAAAGGTTAACAATTTTCGAGCCAAAAATCATCTGCTTTTGGTTTTTCACATGCCACAAATTCTACAAATTACAACTTTCGTCGACCCGGCTTAAAAAAAATACTCTAGGTTATTTCTTTTATCTCGAAGAGTCTTCTTTTTAACCTCAAATGTTGAGGAAACTTTATGAAAAAATATCCTATACAGAATTTTCATACAATCCAATTCGAACATCTGACTTCGATAGCCTGCGGTGTAAACAAATGTGCTACGCATATCGTGCCAATTACTTTAAAAAGTTGCTTAGTTATTGTTGATTCATATTATTCGTAGAAATGGCATGCGACAAACCAAAAGCAGATGATTTTTTTCAAAAGATTACATAAAGCTCGAAATCTCGAAAACCGTGGGACTTTTACTAAACTGAAATTCCAGAATATAGTCGGACATGATCTGACCTATCGACAGTTGGAGGGTTATCCATTCATAACAGAGCACCCTGTGTATAGCAATATAATCATATCGTATTTATAGGGTATTAGGGTAGGGCCTCCCTCAGATATATGAGCCTAGTACTCTAAAAAGATGATATTATTATAAGATAGATGCATACATATTAGGTAGTTGCATATGAAAGCGCCAATTTTTGAGCGATAGAGAACATAGTGGTGCGGTAGGAAATCAACGAACTGATTTATTCAAAGAATTGCCCCGTAGAAAAGACAAACTTAGCCCACGTTCCGGCAAACAATCGAATTCCACGCAGGAAGAATTTAGGTTCTTTTGAGGCAATCCAGTAATCTAGTCATTTTTTACTCTTTCGTATGAGGTGAAGGGCTGAGCCGCAAGCACCGACTGCATTGACCGGAACAAATGGTCATTGGAGGGAGCGATGTCTGGGGAATATGACGGGTAAGGTCGGATTTTGCAGTTCACTCCTTCTAAGCACTTCTCAACCGGTTGAGCAACATGAGACCTGGCGTTGTCGTGCTGCAAAATCAAGTTGTCACAGCGAATCTCCCATTGCGACCTCTCCTCGTGCAGAGCTCGCTGCAAACGTGTCAGTTGCAGTCGATAACAATTCCCACTAATGGTTTCTGACGATCTCGTAATACACGACACCCCTCTTTTGTCCATAGAGAAATCGCTACTTTGGAAGCAGCGAGAACACTCCCTGTGCAGAAATTTGTCGGGGGGGTCCTTAGATCCTACCACATCCCTATAGGGATTTTATAGTAACACCGCACTTGGGGAGTCCACATTGGAATCCAAGTGGACTCGTCGCTATTTCCCGATTGACGTTGTTGGAGCATTCCCTATTTGGACTTTTCAGAAGAAATTTGTTGGATCTCCAAAAAAATATCCTTTCGTGATTCTGTGTACAAATTCGGTAGGGAGGCCGAAGATGCACCCGCATCTCTATAGGGAATTCTTCGGGACACCGCGCATAGAGAATCCTCATTGGAATCCAATTGGCTTCTGCACTGTTCCTCGATGATCGCCGTTTGGGAATTCTTACCACGTTCGAGTTGAAAATGTGTGAAAAGTCACGAGGAGGAACTCGGCGTGTTAAAAAGGAACCTGCACATTTTGTGAGCGTGTACGTGTGTGGTGATGTTACGTCAAAGTGCAGTAAAATAAACAACAAATCATGATTACAGCGGATTTTCAGTTATGGAATTCGAAACGATTTCCAATACATATTTTTTCAAGCGATTTATACTTGTTTAAGATAAGATTTATGCTGCTTTGAGATCGATTCACTTTGTATATGTAAGGTAACGGTACCAATGCTCGGACGGATCCCACTGTTCGGACGGTAGTCCGAATATTTCACTATATCAGGTATATAATTGCTAGGTAACGAAAAGTGACGCTTGTATTCTATTCAGCGTTCAATTATTCATTTATTACTGGAAAATTGTACGCTAATAACGAATGTTAGTAGTAAAATTGACGAGTTATTTTAACGAGTCCGTGTTAGTCATGTCATGCATGCACTTTTCTAACCCAAAGAGCTAAATAGTTGCGATAATTTGTGATAGTAATAGGGGTCTACTTTTTAATCGATTTCTCGACTAAACTTATGACCAATCGAAAGCGAATCGAACAGACTTTTCGACGCCATCGGTACATTTGGATTTGGATTAGGTTTCATATAATAAATTTAGCGTCTCATCAAATGGGACAACTGTCACAAGTATGTACCACGGTCGAATCTCATGTCCGATTACTGGTACGAGAGAACGTAGTTGCAGAGACCCAATCGCCGGTCGCCAAGTGCTGACAGTTCGTTTCGCTGCGTACCACGCGATAAATGACTCATTACTAACTTAGCTTGTGATTTTGAAAAAAGAAGTGAAAAAAGAAGAGAAAATCAATTGGTAAGTATACATGTGTGCCATATTTAGATCATATAATAAGTATCGTAAATAGTCGCGACGCAAACAAAGTTTGTGGTTATGTGGCCGGCTTTCCGCGAGGTTATACGGCATCGATGTTGTCCTTTTCTTACTTATATATTCGAAATGTATGCGGAGGGTTACTTTCTTTACTAATATATCGAATTATTGTTTACGGGGGTCGAGTCTCCAAAAAATGATGATGATATATGGTCAGTATCGATCAGAATGAAAAAGAGTTCTCACGTATGTGTTCAATTTAAACCTTGTAAGTATAAGAATCAATTTTTGCACGTCCGAAAGCTAGGGCCTCATAATGGTCGGTTAGTCAATAGGGGTGTGTCCGAAAATTGGGTCATGATAGTGTCCGAACATAGATACGTAACACTGACAGCTGTCCGAAAATTGGTATATTTGGTACTATTGAACATTTGAATGTATAAAAATAAAAATATTTAACTTCCGGGAGTTACTGCATGTTTTTTGAAAACTAGAACTTACGAGCTTGCCGTTAGATCGGGTCTTTTTTTTCACAGTCCATAAATGAACTGTCCTACAGTCCTACAATCTCAGGATGGTCTTAACCGTTCGAGTATTGGTACCGTTGCCTTATATATTTTGTTTAGAAAATTCAACGTGCAGTATGTGGTCCATCAAGAATCGTATCGGATTCTATGTGATAATGTGGACATCTTTTAGGATTGAAATCGGAATCGTACATTCCAACGAAGAGTGCCGATGAGAATTTAACGTACGAACATGACTTCGTCAGTATAGGGATCCAACCCATTAAATCCCTATCAGGGAGTACGGGTAAGTATCGAAATGCAATTGAATCCCTACGACACTTTCTGCCCGGGTCCCTACACGTTGTACTCGATGAAACATGATCGGTGAAACACTTGTGAAACACTTGGAACACTTGGAACACTCGGAGCAAAACTCGCCATTATAAACACATCTAAAATAGATGATGTCAACGCGGTGCCCAAATGTCACATATGATGTTTGCCCATGACTCTATGGACCTATCATGTTCATTGCCAACTTTTGATTGAAGAAAATACTGCGCCCAGCACCATCTATTGCCAGGGCAGTTTCAGATATGACCACCCAATCTCTACATATACAATCATTCCGTGACTGACTAAATGACTGACTAAGTGAATGACTTACTGCCATGTAGGCAACGCATAGCCTAAACTGCTGAAGATAGAACCATGAAATTTGAATGGTATGCTCCTTAGAAGGTGTAAAGGTGCAATGAGGAAGGATTTTTCGAAAATCAACTCCTAAGGGGGGTGAAATGGGGTGTAAAAGTTTCTATGAAAATTTGTATTCCTTGCATGTCGCGGAGAAGCACCATATACCGAATAGTTGCTTAATATCGACTAGTGAACTATCTTGAGTTTCTCTATGGCGACATCCATCTGGATTTTATACACTAATAACTAGTCGTACGAGGTCGCCACTGGAAACCTGTTGGTTGCCTAGCAACAAAAATGGCAGAATAGTGGTCTGATGTTACTTTTCACCGGCGTGAAAAAAAAATGTTTGGATTAAAAAGTGTTGTTTTCGTCTAGATTAGTCCAAATGATTTATATTGTCGTTATTATTTATGAAGTAAAGCAGTTATTTTTCTTTAAAAAACATACAATGTTCGCAAAGATAGCAATATGTATAAAAATATTACTGTTCATATTCGGCTATGTAAATCTTAATATCGATTACTTAATTAAGCCTAATATTGTATATCCGCTTTTGCCAAAATGTTTCGACCCAATCGAAGATTAACTCCTAAAGACTGGTGATATGAGAGATTATTCCATTATCGGCAACCTTTTTGAAAACCGTCATTTCTGTCACTTTTTGTAAAACATAATATAACTCAAAATATTCGAATGTGATGTGTAAAATAAGTATTAGCATCTTGTTGCATATGACATGTCGATCATAAAATCGTAAAATTTGAAGGTTTTAGAAATTGCTTACTTTTTTAAATACTTTTTATGATATGTCGATCATTAAATCGTAAAATTTTAAGGTCACAGCAATTGTTAACTTTTTTTTCAATTTCAAACAAAAGTTTCCGATATACCGTGCCTCTTCCCTATCAACGCGGCGGAAGCTAATACAATATATTATCAATTCCAACAATTGTATTATGAATAGTTATGCAATTCTACCACATCCACGAGATTGTCGAATAACACGTATTTTGTGCAGAAATTTTAAGACTTTCACAATTATCCATTAACGAAATCTCTAACTTTATGCAATGTTTACTTTATGCTTGTATGAAAGTTTTTTGTTTGCTCGTTGCGGTTTAACACGTTTTAGGCGAGGCTTATACGTTTGTTCAGGCTTCTAAGGCTTTCTCCGGTAATCGCGAATTCACGGTGCTCTGATTATCAGATAGACAGTAGATATATAACTTCAGATAGAGACCATGTGTCCGTATATATTTATACTCACACACACACACACACATATATACATATATATATATATATATATATATATATATATATTTATTTATTTATTTGTATAGTATGCTTTGTTGCTAATACAAATCCCCGGCGATACGTTTTCACGCGAGTGCCATGCGTGTGTATACCCATAGATACACATAAGCGCACTCCGTTGTCGGGAAACAAGCTCGATAATTGAATTCGCTGGTCACGATAAAGATTATCGTCCCTAACAAGGGTCCGGATCGGAGGAGCATCGCTCCAGCCGATTCGATACCGCTCGTTCCTCCTATCTCTTTCCCTTTTTCTAGCTCGAGTTTTACCTCTTCCGTTTCTCCCACGGCGCGTGTATTTTGGTCTCGCGATTTTTCACGGTGGTCCAACAGTTCTGTAAATAAATGGCGCTCCGCGAGCGCCCCTTAATCACCCCACAGGCGCACATCCGAGTTTCAAAGACTGTGCCGTTTATTTTTTCGTCGCGTAGGCGAAAATTCTCCCTCCCTATGGGCGCCAGCTCCGAGTCGTGGGGGCAAGAAAATTTGGACATTTTTTCTCTCGCGACGCCGTACAATATTTTTCGCCTCGTATCGAATTCCGATGTGCGAAATAAGTCACTTTTTTCGAAAATAATTCTTCCTGATGGAGGAGCAGGAGAGGAATTTCTCCAAAAATGCTCGGAATACGGAATCTTTCGGTGAAGGAACGTTGGACTGGTGAGGAGTGACGGTGAGATCGCGTATAAATATAGAACCTGTGAAAAGCGTCGAAAATGGCAATTGATGGAGGGGGTCTCGTATGGGGGAAAATGTATTCGGTCTAGAAAGTCTCTGCCGAAAGCGAACGAAAAAAAGAGAAAAAAGAAAAAGAGGTTCGAGCCTGACGGGGCTGAGGGGATGGTGGACGGTGGAGATATGGAGAGGTGGAGCCGGTGCATATTTAAAAGAGTCGAGGAGGGTGTAGATACTGTGGAACGTGTCCTCGTTGGGCTACAAACGTTTACGCACGAAATTGTGAGCTTGTCCCGGCCATTGCGGGGGTGAGCCGGCTGCGTATGAGTTTTTTATGAGATTCCCTCGCACGCACCGACCAATGTCACTTTAAAATGGATGGACGTATATACGCACGTCGTGTATGGGGGTGGAAGTGATTTTGAAGACATCCGACTTCGAGGAACGAACCTCTTGGCTCCGTACTCAACTTTGTGTGAATCCGAGTGATGTCAATGTTACCCTTGGATGAATGGATGGATATTTGTATGAGGGTCGTTTTAAGGCGTTACGTAGGTTCGAAAATTTCGGAAAATTCGTTTTTTAAATTTTGTTATCTAGTAGTAAAATTTGTATAGAATATAGTTCCAAAGTTTTAAGTCGATCGGAGTAAAAGTTCAGGAGAGAGAGAGCCTCTGAGAGCGACGCAGGTGTAGCGCATTTTTCTCAAAACACTATTTATGAAGTCGGTGAACACGCTTTCTCAAAAACTAATGCATCATATTGAAATATTGCACACTTCTTCAAAATAGTATTGTCTAGTGATTGAACGAAGGTGTTTTTTTCGATCACAACTAATTTTACAAGGCTGTACGTAGTGTAAATTGTACCAAAAATTGAACTATTTCGCATACTCAAATTTCGCTTAAAAAAAAATCCTTTGTTCAATCACGAGCTACACTTATCTATTAAAAGAAAAACATTGGTTTATAAAATTTCAGATAAAGCTATCATGAGTTATTCTGACCACCACGAGGACACTTTTTCGAGGGATCTCCGGACACCAGGTCCCACCGGCTGAATTTCCCCAATTTTTGGATGAAATTTTTGAAAAATATTGTTGAAATGTTGCTCTCTTATGTACTTAACATTTTTTATCAAATAATTTATATTTATATTTTCAAAAAATAAAGAAAATGTGTTTTTTTGGCTTCGAAACTCACGTAACTCCTTGAGAGTAGTCTCGTCCCTTAAAAAATCATGAATCAACGATCCGTTTGAACAAAGACATCAAGGACTGTCCTTGAAACAGCCAGGTGTGCTGATAGTAAGCATTACGTAGATATGACGGGTTCAAAATGTCATTTCCATCATGCATGAGCGCGAGCGACTCTCTCCACTCCGAGGGTGTACGAGTTTTTTCGCCAAGTGCTGTCACTCCGGGAACGCAGCACGTGTGACCTGTCCACCTCATCTCTCTTTATCTCACTCTCTCTCTCTCCCTCTCTCGTGCTTCATACGCAACCCTCCTCTATCCCTTTCCAGCCTGTACATACTTGAATTTTGAGCGGCAAACGAGGTTCTTTTTTCCGTATTTTTTTTCTATGGAAACTGTGAGAACGAACAATTTTTTATCCTCGTGAATACGAGTGCTGCTATTCTTGTGATATGTTTCGTGTTGCGAGAATGGCCACGGGAAAAGATGAGGTCAAGTGTTCGTGGGGCATTGCATTGAATTGAAAGGGCCTCGCAGGTTGTGTGGGCTCGCTGATGGTTCTAGCGTTGGACAATTGAAACTTGATTAATGTGGAGGGGTTTCAAGTAGGTTTTTATGGAAAAAAAGTGGAAATGGAACGGGACTCAATTCAGTCGATAAATCGATTTGATTAGTCAGGTAGACATAGAGGCCATTTTATCGATTTATTTTGGACCATACCGTCGAGTCAAATCATGTCGAATGTCTTCGACAGATAGTGGAAAAATTTTTCTTTTTTTTTCAGGCCTACTCTGCAACCATAGAGCCGGGTCTGCAAAACAAAATGTCTTAATGCATTATGCCTAGTTGCAAAAGTCGAATATTCACTTTCTTCAAGACCAATATATTTTGACAGTATGGCATCTTATAAATGTTCCCTGAAAATTCTAAGGTGATCGGATTAAAATGGAATTTATTGGCTGTCGTGTTATTGCCCGTCGGGACGCTCGGAGTGTCTTTCAAAACTTTAAATGCTTTTTTCTTGAACATGAATTTTTAAAGTCGGTGAGCAATATATATCAAAAACTACCGCATCGATATTTCTGAAGTTTTGAAAGCTTGTTATAGATGAAAGAGTACAGCATTTTTGAAATAGATGAAAAAGCATAGTATTTTATATATAGTGTAAATGTATAAACATATAGTATCAAAGCATTTTTTCCAATGATTTTCGATTTCATGAACGAAAAGAAATATCGATATATTGGATCGAAGGATTTTTTCCGATGACTTTCGACTTGAATCAAAAAGGGTTATTTTTTTCGCAAAAATCAAGACTCATTCTGAACCCGCGCCATTTTGTTTTCATTTCATATTTCGAAAGTTCCTTCGATGAATCATATGATAAACTATTATACAAACGAAATAGGTTTGATTTTTAAAAATATTAGATGACCTGGTTCGGAAGGGAAGGCTCGCTGCAAAAGACGTTTTCGAGAGGTGCTCTCCGGACATCGGCTGTAAATCGATTATACGTAAACATTTATACGTAAAAAATAAATAAACAAAATAAAATAAAAAATACGTGTTTTTCAGATTATATTTTTTCAAATACCTATTTCTTTATTCTAAGACCTAAGACCTAAGAAATTTTTCATTGCCTTTTTCCATTTTGAAAATCCCAAAAATGGTCTGTTCTTGACTGTTACAAATAAGGCGTTGAAAATTTACACACATCCAGCATTCTTAAAGATTCATTTTTTTCCGATTATTATTTCCGACACTTTATCACGGTTGAAAAAATATTTTCCAAATCTCAGAGCCGTATTTTTGCAATCTTCTGAAATCAATTTTCTACGGGTCGCCCAGCTGTCTTGTAAATATTTTTTATTCCGAATTTTTTTACGAACTCCTAAAGCACGAAATTTGACAAAAAAATGTTTCGGCTTAAAAATTAAATAAACTACGACTCTAACATTACATGAATCTTCTTGGATTTTTCATATTCGGAAATCGCGGGTAGATATTCCGAAAACGTATATTTTTCATTAGCACGAATAGTTTTAGATTGAATACAATTTTTTAAATTCATGTAGTCAAAAGTCAATAAATCATCTATAATGGATTTCACAATTTTTTTCGATCGTCTTTTGTAAATAAAAAATCCGAAACGCCCCGATTTTCTGCTGACTTGAGGTACGTAATTCGTTAAACCGAATTTCGTGCTCCGAAGCTCGCGCACGAATAGTTGAAAAGCCAGAATCGGAGCACCCCCCCACCCCGTCCAACTCCTACTTCGGACGCATACTAAACATTGCTAAAAGTACGCGTGGGCAGTTTTCGAATTTTCGTCGAAAACTGGCAGCCGCTTCGATATCGAATTCCTCACTCGACTCCTCTTAAATAAGTACAGCAAGGATCAACTTCGCGGTATTCACCCTTTCGTGGCTAAATATTATACGTGGTTAAGAATCCAATTGCACAGTTTCGGAGAATTTGAAGTAAGTCCCCTGACGTCAGAGGGAATACTCCGATATCGATTTACTTCCTTAGCCCCCTTGCTTAAACTACGAACGGTTCGAATTTTTCACCTTTTTCTGACTAAACGACGAGTCTCGTCGTGTACTTTTCATAAAAGAAATCATATTGAAGATATAAATCGTCTCTGCATTTTTTCTTTCCGTGTCCAAGAGAGAACACGGAAAAATATGAGACTACCATAGCCCCTTTTTACATAAAAGTACTAGAAACTGCGAATTCTCGAGATATTTCATGGTATAATAATATAGGGAAATAAGTTATTCGTGGCCGGAATAAAAAAAAATATTCGCAGCGTGGAAATCGAGGATTACATTCGTATCGTCGAAAATGATTTCGTCCACGTTTACGAAATGATATATGAGTGGTAGAAACGTTAAACAATATAGATTTTGAATTTTTGCAGTATTTTCAAAAATATCTGTCAATTCTTCTTCGTCTACCCTTGCTGACTTCGACCATCCCTTCTGCTTTTCGACCCACGCTTGATTTGCATGATTTTTTTTAATGCAAATATTTCTTCACATTTTTTAGACTTACAATGAGGGAATGTATTATCACTACTTTTGGCTATTACTGGGTATTTTATTTTTAATTTTAATTATCTTTAAAAATGGCGGAGGTCTTTAAAAACGGGTTGCGGCGGACGTTGTCAGATGGCGTGACACGTAGTGTCGCCGGGATTAATCTGAAAAAGAACCAACGAAGATTTTTCTTTCATTAACACTCATACGCAGAATATGAACCAAAGAAAAGTGAGAAACGTTTAAAATCGATAAAATGGTACGCTTTGAAACCAAAAGATTGGATTTTACGAAAAAAAATTGCTACATTTAGTGACAAAAAAATGATTTTTAAAAAATTTTGAAAAATATTTACGATTATATTTTAGACATTAAGGTTAGCAAGATTTATACCAAATATCATTAGAATCGGTCAATTAGTTTTTTCAGCTACACGTCATACCATTTTTAAAACGCAGTTTAGAAAACCGTGCCATGATTCCGTCCTTTATAAACACTAATAAAAGGGAAAATACCATGTACCAGCCAAAAATAGTAATAAAATGTACTCTAATTGTGAGTGACTAAGAATTATTCTGCAGTCCTATAATATGCATGTAGGACATTCGAGTAAACGAAGGCCTCCGGACCTTTGCATAATTAGAGCAGTTCGAATGCATCTGACGATTAGCGAAACATTCACATGGCGATTAGTAGACCAACCGTTATGGTAGCACGTGACCCGTACCATAACCTCTTATAACTTTTATGAAATATTTTCTCGAAAACTGTAACAGCCATGAGAATTTCACAACAACGTTCTTCTTCGTAATCAAAAAACTGATCAAGACTGACTCAAAATAACGTCTACTCAGTTTCCAAGTTGAACAATATAAATTTGCAAAGTCGAGCGACCTGCTTAAGGGGCTACATCTACCTGGAGGCCCGAAAAAAATGGCCAAATTCCGATTTTTTCTGGGAAACAGTCAATGAAAAAGGAAGGTTTTTTTTAACAGAAAGGATATTGAGAACCTTTAAAAAAATTACCAAAAATTACCGAGAAACAACAAAAACATGGCCGCAGGCTAATCGTGAAAATATTTCCGCGACGTTTGGCGGTGGACATTCTCCAGCTTAAACGGTTCATCTGAAATCTAAAAACCAAACGGGCTATTCAAGTTAACAATAAATACGAGTCGTTGACGATCGGCGCTTTTGATTTTTTTTTTTTAACAATGTGACGACGTATCCATCCTCAAGCATACAAAATTTATGAACAAAGTCGCTATTTTCACGCAACTATTAAAAAACGAAGACCGATTTTTAAAAAGTGAGATCGTCAACGACCCCTGAATGTTTCATATCGTATCTTCTGTAAATTTGGAAATAATCCATCACGTGCCCTTCGAGATATAATGTCCACCGATTTTTAAAACAGTATTTCGAGAGCTACCGGAAAGTTTGAAGTACAGTGCTGCGAACGTTCGCCAGGCTGACTGTTTAAATGCTGTAGCTCATCCAATTTCAAGACGGTTCCTATAAAGTTTTCAGAGAATATAGCGAAAAGGTGATACTATATATCGAATAAAAATATTTTTGCAAAATGCTATTTTTATCCACCTAGATAGATGTAGCCCATTAAGGCGACGATTACCGAGCCTACCTAACTAGATTGCGAGTTATTCTCCTTGTGTCGATCGTACCCAGTCTCCCTACACTGCGTGCGAGCCGGTGCATCACGAAACGGTCACCCATCCAAATATTGGCCGACATCAACGTAGCTTATCACGGATGATGGTCGAATCCACACTACGACGGTGCGTCCACTCATTGAATCCCTGCATCATCTATTTCGCCATCAAATTGTCCAAGTAAGCCTGATCGGAACGTCACACTGCCGAATTTGTTGGTAAACTGCCTGCTCGTGATATTCGATCCAAACGATTCCACTTCTAATGAGAATTACCTACGACGAATGGCCGCCGTTTAATTTTCAGCCGTCACAGCCATATTCTCTTTACCATTTGCCAAGATTGAGTTTCAGCTCTAATAAGGATTGTGCGATGTGAGTTGGGATCCCTTGAAGATCGTGAGCGCGGTCACGCGATCGCTAGCGTCTCTCTTGATTAGCTCGCGCGGTAAGAAATCTCTTTTTACCACTGAATCGCTGCCGCTCATATACAGGGTGTTTGGCACATGAACCGACACAACTTTGCGGACCATTCGGGTCGTCATTTGCTACTTTTTTCACCCTAAACCATATGTCCTAAGTGTCACGGTAATTGCGATATCATTTTTATTCGCTTTTTTAGTTATCCGAATTTTCGCCTTTAAATCGTCATAACTTTTTTACTTGTGGTTGTAACGGCACGAAATAACTTTCCTTGTATTCTCCAATGTATGTTTATTGTAAATAAACCATTATTTGATACAATTGGTTCCAAGAAGATGACTCGTGAGCTTCCAAAGTCTACACTTTACATTCTTCTATTTACATGCATAAATGCATGAACAATGTTAACTTCTAAATTCATTATAAAAAAAAATAAAACCTATTTTGAACTTAGCTTTGTTTGAAAAAGTTCTCTAGTTCATATCCTTTCCATCGGTATGCTACATGTCATAGAAATCATTCATCATGTGGTCAAAATAAAGAGAATAAGTTTTTTTTATAATGAATTTAGGAGTTGAAATTTTTGATACATTTACAAATTTTTAAGACTGGAAGCTTAAGAGTCACTTTTTCAAACCCAATTGTATCAAACAATCATTCAGACATAATAAACATACATTTCACAATACAACAAAAGTTATTTCGTGCTATTAAAACCAGAGATAAAAAAGTTGTCGCGTCTTAAAAGCGAAATTTCGGGTTATTAAAAAAAATCGAAATAAATTATATTTCAATTACCGTGGCACTTAGGGCATAGTGTCCAAGGGTGAAAAAATGAGCAAACGACCTCCCTAAGCCCCCAAAAAAGTGTGTCGGTCCATTCGCCAAACACCCTGTATAGCATGCGGCTGGAGAATCCGCGCTTCGTAAGAAGGGATGAGAGACGTCGCGGCTAAAGTCGAGAAATATTGGACGAATAAAGTGCGAGGCCTCGAGGCTGGCCAGGTGGGGCAGGGGGAGGGGGAGTGGCAAGAAGAGATCGAGATCTAAGAACATACAGTGGTGAATATTGCGGGGAGAGAGAAAGAGAAGGGCAAGGGAAGGTGAGAAGAGGAAAAGAAACGGGACGAATCGAGGGTACGAATAAAGAGGGATGGAACGAGCGATGAGAGGCGCTAGATGGAGGGTTGTGAGAGGAAAAAAGATCGCGGGTGACCGAGATGGGGATGAGACTATAGGTCGGGAACAATGGAAACGATTTTTGCGAAACTCCATCGCAGAGAGAGAGAGAGAGAGAGAGGTCGTGCCGCGGGCAGAAAAATATTTGCCAATGGATATGGAGGTATATATATATATATATATGTGTGTGTGTGTGTGTGTGTGTGTGTGTGTGTGTGTGTGTGTGTGTGTGTGTGTGTGTGTGTGTGTGTGTGTGTGTGTGTGTGTGTGTGTGTGTGTGTGTGTGTGTGTGTGTGATTGCGAGCACCACCGGATTTTCACTCCCTCCAGGCGCAATAAACTTCTCCGTCATAATGTCATATACTACGAAAAGAAGATCCCACTGTTCTCTCCCCCGCCGCCGCTTCGCCTCCCTTTGCACGGTTGCTCGGATCGGTATACGAAAGACGAGATTAAATTCTTTTTCATTCACTCGAATTACTCAATTTTAATAAGAACAGGCCTTCGATGGTAATTTGGTAATCGAATTGTTTCGAAATTTGAGTTTCGTTGAGTTTTCTCGATGGAAATTTGTTAACGAAGGTATTTAACCCGACGATGATACACTGGGTCATTTTGACCCCGGAAAAATTGAAATAAAATGCTCACGTACTCTACAACTCAAAGTTGAACATTTTCAATAATTTTTTACAATTCAATTTCATACTTTCCTAATTTTGACCCTTCGACTGCACACTGGGTCATTTTGACCCCATTTACTTCTCAACTGTCTGTATAGCAAAACGAAGTAATCTATTCGACCGCAGTGCGGCGCTCGAATGTTCCCCCACTCGTACTCTGTAGGTGGACACTCGGACACATCCTACATCCGGCCCGTGTACGAGGACAGGGGTCGGAAAAGGATCTGGGGTCGAGTCGACCCCGGTTATGCAGTAGTGCGGTGACACCATCGATTGCGGTAAATGTGAATTATGAAGTCGTTGAAGTAAAGCAATGCGGAAAATATACGGTTTCAACAATTATTCTGCCGAACGAGTCGATTTTTTCCATTGTTCGCTATCCCAAAAATGTTCAAATTTACACTTCCGAATAAATATACTGTTCGGAAAGACGGTCGACACTGTCTTTTTTCGTATCTACAAACCTTCCTCTTTAAAAACCTCAAAACACTTTTTTTTTATATTTGAAAAAAATATGATCTTTTTTGTGCAAGTGCGTCTTTGTTATTGCATATCCCACTTTGAACGAATGTTTGGGCACTTAATTTTTGTTTTCCTTAAAAAATAAATTTTGGGCCATAAAATATGGCTCATTGATTCCAAAAAATGCATATTTACCGAAATATAACGATCTGAAAAACTCCTGGGGTCAGATTGACCCCATATGCAGTCAGACGTTCATGGCGAAAGTGTGCAGTCGAAGGGTTCGTTATACACAAAAAAAATACATGGTATTCTTCAGATGTTACTTTTTCAAATACCAATTACTTGTAGACGTTTATCACGACGATTTTCTAAAAAAAAATCGCAGAACTGAGCCGTTTTTTACGGTTGCAACCCGTTAAGAATACGAGTTTGTTGTGGTTTTTTTCATATGAATTGATACATTCGATGAATATGCCAATGGAGCTTGTTATAAATATAAGTTTGTTTGCGTTTCGATTTCACGCCCACGTCCAAGACGTTAAAACATTGTTTAAATATAGAAATAAACATTGAAAATTTTATTATCTGTACTTCATGAATGCTTTGATTTGACATTTAAGGATGTTGAGTCCCAAATCGCAAATGATGATAAAATTCTGAAAATTTCGTATGTTTTTGTATGAAGTATTTCAGAGGTCGTGTAAAAATTTCACGACAATTAGGAAGCTCGTTATTGAACAATTAACATTCACAAATTAAATGTTGTTTTATGGAAACTGATGTAACTTTGCAATAAGTTTTTTTTTGACCTCTCAATTTTATAATATCTACAATATACTGAAAGCACCGGAAATAAAACGAAGTTTATTGATACATTTTTTTTTATTTCTTTTAAAAATTGTTCTTAACAAAATGTTAATTTTTTAATAACGAGCTTCCTAATCGTCGTGAAATTTGAACACGACCTCTTAAATACTTCATACAAAAACATACCAAATTTTCAGAATTTTCTTATCATTTTTTATTTCAACCCTTAAGGAGGTTGAAGTAATGATGATAGAGTTCTGAAAATTTGGTATTCTTTTACATGAAGTATTCAGGAGGTCGCGTAAAAATTTCATGACGATTAAGAAGCGATTTATTGAGCAATTAACATTAACATGTTTCATAGGGACTCAACATCCTTAAAAAATCAGACTAATTAGAGTATTTTAATCATCAAAAAAACATCGCGGAAGTCAGCTATTTTTCGACCCGTTACACCGTGATTAAAACTTGAATACCCTTAAAACTTAAATACTCTTTGATGCAAAAAAAATAATTCATAAGACAGCGTACATTTCCCACAAAAAATTCACGAAAATTCTTATTTTTCCGACCACGAGCACGGTCTTATGGATACGGATACAGCTGCTCGAATTCTATTTCACCGAAGATCCCGAAATCTCGTCGCACTTGTATACGTAACATAATGAAATGCTGCCGGGGTATAGATATTTGCAAGACGATACAATAGTTGTATTCCCTCCGCGTACTCCCATTCGCCACTCCAAAGTATAATTTGTGGCTCCCATTATATGTCTCTTTAACCCTATACACCCGAGGGTTGTAGTGCGCTCCGTGCAAGGTGCGGAGGATGGAGGAAGGAAGGTTTGACGTACCGTTCTCTCGGTCGATGTATAAGAGAGGGGTTGGCGGCGGATGAGGCCGCGAGGAGTGACGAGAGGGGGTGGCGAGGGGGTTGCGAGGGAACACGGGAGTGAGAGCTGGAAGAGCTAGGGTAATTAACGACGCCTTGCGACTTGGCCAACTTCGAGAACAAGTACCATGGGCAACCAACCCTTCACTGTACCATACACTATATCAAATATAGTCCCTATATGGTCTATCCGCACGAGGCTTTCCAGGTCAAGTCAACGGCGTCCCTTGTACCTCCGGCAATTCGCCAACAATTTCTTTCTTTCTTGTTGTTTTTATTTATTTATTTTATTGCTACAAAGAGTCGTAAAGCCAAAAGACATTTTTTTGCAGACCTTCTGTCACTGATCGTACTTTTGGGCTCGTTCTGCAAAAGCAATTTCATACGAAAAGTCTGTCGCTTTCGTTTCTGCTTGGACCAATTTCACGTTTGTTGTCATTATGGAAACTTTCGTTGATCGGGTCGTCGTGTCGCGAATTTTTAATCAAAGATGGCGAATTGTAGGATTAATAATGAGATTTATAGATAGCAGATAATAATTGTCAGAAAAATAATTGAATTTTGTTTTAGAATCTGGTTAACACTTGACGCAAGCACATCATTGCTGAAGCCCTTATAGAAGCGCAATGTTGACGATAAGAATATTGAATATAATAATAAGAATTTTATTGGTGAAGCTCGTGAATCTGTCAGACCAACGTAGAACGTCCCATGTACGTATATATGTCCAAACTCCCGAGCTTCCTGGGCCCTGGGCTCTACTACCAGCATATATCCACTCTGGATTTTCCCTTCGAGAGGAACTCCCCAGACTTCTCATGCGACATCCCTAAATGAAACTAAAACATCCCGTGAACGTGTCCGTTAACCTGACAAAACCAGAGTTTCTCGTGCACACAAAGAGGGAATATGGGGATGGCATATAGAAGACACAAGGAAACTCGGGAAAACCTCGACCGATACAAGCGACTATATTTTTACTGAATTTCTGTTGTCTTACCCGATTTGCATAAGCTTGACATCCAAAAAACAGTCGATTTTCACTATTTTTTTCTGATGAGAGTTTCGCGATTACGCGGTCGGAATTTTACACGCAATTAGTACACAGTCTTGCAAAGTTTGAGTTTTCATTTTATCGAAAAATATTGATAAACGATAGAGTTCTTATTCAAACAAAGTGGGAGGTTCTAGCATTCGGGGTGATCTGAAATAGCAAATTATAAAAGGGCTCTCGCCATAAAAATAGCATTTTCGTAAAACCGGATATGGGTTGAAAGTTGAAAATGACAAGCGGTAGAAAAGAATGTTCGATTTTCGATTTTAAAAACGTGTTAATCATGTGTCATTAACAGATAGATGAAAATATTTGAAGAACCATCTGGTCATACGATAAAAATACTTATAAGCCATGCTCTGCCCGAGTTTCATAAAACAGTTTGGAGAAAAACGCAAAAGAAAAAAGTTCGAGTCTACGAAAATCGTCATGACTCGGCCAATTTTTAGAATTTTTAGAATCTCTTTGATGCAAATCAATGTTTTGATCCTGGGCGACAAAATTGTACAATAAAAATGGAGTTTTTTAAATTGCAAATCCATGCAGCCACTTTGAACATATCTGGTTAATGTGGGTGATGGAGACCCTTTGTAAAAATCAAATACCCAATGGAGTATGAAATCATAAGTTCTTCAAGTTTTTCGAGATCATTTTCGAAGGGAAGCGTCCATGGAAAAATTACGTGTACACTCGTATTTATATATAGGCAAACACATACACATTTTCTGATATGTTTCTCTCCTCACGAGTGACATGAATCATTCCGGAAACTGGGAAGATCGAACGCTCGTCGTTTCCTCGCATGACAATCGAAACATGACCTTAGAGCTGTGGGTTAACGTACAGCTATACTGACTCGAGTGTCGGCTCGGTGCACACCTGCCGGTCTTGGCCTCCGGTTGCAAATCAACGGCAAGTACCTCGCACGTATAGCATCGGGCCGATGATGATCCATTTCGTCAACGTCACCGCAGACCCCATATCTAGGAATAATCTCATCCTCCCCAGATCGGTCACCATGGTCATCCATTTTTGCACATCGACGTTATCTTTCTATATACACGAAGCCTCATTTTCAGTTTGTACGTTCATCGAAAACTAACGAACCTTCTGTTCGCGTGTGATTGACATGTTCATGTCACTATGCAGAGGAGTTATAGGGATTTTTGGGCAATATTTTTCTAACGCTGATACTAAAAAAAATGTTCTAATTTAATATCCCCAAGTTGAGAAAAGACACGTTCAATGGAGACTTGTTCGCAGCACTACACTGCAAAAACAAATGTTTTGTTTTTACACACGTCAGGTGTGTAAATGGCTGTAGGCATTTTTTACACTTTTTAACGCATGTCTAGCCTTATGTTGTGCTGCTTCTACATACTTTGAAAACACGCCAAACGCGCCTAGTTTTTGCATTAGCTACAAACAGGACTAATGTTTAAAAAACTACTGCGCCGATCTTTCTGAACTCCTTAGTGCTTTTTTTATACATAACAATATCATATCTGATCGAAGGATTTTTTCCTTCGATGTTTGCACAAATGGACAATAGTCCTCTATATTTCGATCAACTACTAAATTGTTGCACATATTTTCCACCCTGCCTAGGGTTCGTATTTTTCCAGTGCATTCTCCCAAAAGTGAGCCGTGATTACACGCAGGCGAGAGCAACTCGCTCGCGAACGCCGAATCGTTTTGTATGCAATTGGTCAATGGGCTGGAGAACATTCGGATCCGGACACCGCGATGTACTCCGCGAGCCAAGCGGTTTGCTGCTTAATGTACTGTAGAATTGAATTAAGGAACGATTTCGTCCTTGTCGTTGGTTTTGGCGACCAACGAGTGGAGACAGAGAGAGAGGTGGCGGGTAGGGGGGCGGGGGGGGGGGGGGGAGGGCGATTTTGATACTGCCACGATCAAATAGTCATTGAAAGGACAACAAAACGCACCAACAGCATCCACGTCCCTTGAGCTACTTTGATAGGGAACCCTTCTAGGGTTATCCATCTGAATAGG